>JASDQU010438847.1:70872-91457 GCA_032191745.1 Picea mariana | reverse complement strand
CCTCGAGGTTAACCTCCACACAAATTCGAGCGCAGGTATATTGATCCCCTTTCGGCGCCATGCTGTCCAGGAAATGCCCTAGCTTATTGCCGATGTCCTCCAGAGAGCTTCTCCCCCAAAGATGCAAGGGAAGATGAGGCAGCCTAACCCAAACAGGGGTTGCTGTAATATCATCGCCGAGATTGAAGTCAAGAGTCCAGGGGGCTAAAAAAAACCCTCTTTCCCCCATGAAATAGGGTCCAGATCTGAAGACTAGATCCCGATCCTTTGTCTTTGAGAAACTGAAGACAAAAAAACCCCTGCCTACTGCGCACAAAGAGACTTCTCCTTGTATCAGGGACTTCCATCGATCATCCATCCATGCCTCCACCATTTTGGGGTTGGGCCATAACCCCGTAAACTTTCCGATGAGGGCATTTTCTGCTAGCAGGAGGGCAAGATTGCAAGGCTCCTCTGGAGATAGCTCCAGCGAAGGGRTCTCTTCCCTCTTCTTGACAAACTTGGAYGGGAGAGAAGACTTGGGTTTCGATCCTGCCGAACGGATTAACGCTTTGATCGTTGCTCCAAAACGACGCCGTCCACCAGCTAAAAACCCAGAGGCTCTTGGCTCCAAAACGCGTGCAGGACCGCAGAGGGGACGCTCACTCCGATCCGCAGATGTATGACCAGCTGCTATAGCCGTATCCGCGCCCTTGCAGTCGAAGGATCAGACCAGAGACAGCTAGGGTTTGGGCCCTAGCCGCCGTGGCTTCCCGGCTAGCTTGCATGGCATTTCTGGAGATAGCTCCAACGAAGGGATCTCTTCCCTCTTCTTGACAAACTTGGACGGGAGAGAAGACTTGGGTTTCGATCCTGCCGGCCGGATTAACGCTTTGAATTCTTCCATGGGATCTTCTTCCATCTCGTCATCCGGATTTGGGGCCATCGTAGTACCTCCGGCCACCAAATCGCAGAGGCACCGACCACCAACAAACAACGGAGAGTCGTTGCTCCAAAACGCGTGCAAGGTGCTGTCCAACAGCTAAACGCAGAGGCGTGGCTCCAAACGCGAGAAGGACCGCAGAGGGTACTCCGATCCGCGGCTGAACCGGCTGCTACAACCGTATCCGCGCCCTTGCAGTCGAGGGATCAGACCAGAGACGGCTAGGGTTTGGGCCCTAGCCGCAGTGGCTTCCGGAATCGCTTCATCCTTTCTCTTCAACTCATTTTATATGTTTTATTGTTAATATTATTATATTGTTTTTATTTTTTGATTAATGTTTATTCTAACAAAATAACCTAATTATTAACAACTAACTTAACTATTAATCATTAATTACTTAATTAATTATTAATTTTTTATTAACAAGTCTAACATAAATCTAACTATACTAAATTTAATTACTGACATTATAAACCTATTGATTTTTCTCTTAACCTAAGTTTGTTTATTCATGTAGGGATAAGTGGTGGGCGAGATGTGGCCAATGGGATAAAAGGACAAGGCACGAAGGTGATTGAAGGATGCAGCAGGGTGATGAAGGATCAGGCGAAAATGGATGGAGGGGAAATGGAAACAACCGAGAGACTAACAAACCAAGAACTTCATCATGAGACCCACAAATGATATATGAATCATGAGATCTCCTATAATTATAGGACCCTAACATAGGCCCCACCTGGGGATGGCAACTCTTTCAGGAGGTGTCAAGAACCACTGAACTCTGAACATGCAGACTGGTGATTTATTCATTGGGTTGATCCCAAAATCTTTCTGCAACCTATACCTGTTTTGATCTATCCACTGAAACCGAACCAAAATGAACACTGTTGAAAAAGAGATGCTCGAAATGTTGAGCTTATTCACATTCTCCTACCTACCCTATACTGTTGAAAATCATGCTAAATCAAATAATACAAAAATGCCAATGAATCCAATCAAGTAGTCGCTGAGACCAGTGGACTGCTTGATTGCTTGTTAGCACAGTAAAAAAAGCAACTTGACCTTTTGTACATAGATTCAAAACTGCAAAGTGTAGTGGCCATTGCTGAAAACATGATTGATCTTTACAACAGAGACCTCGACAATCCCGAAGAACAAAAGTAATGCCGGAGATATATTGGGGCTCTGCAATGAAAAGTTTATCCATATAGGTTGCTATAGGATCAAGGTAGAACTGACCTATTATTGGATATTCAAATTTAACCAACTCATCTTCATGATTTGATGCTGTAGTTATGCTATTTGCATCTTCATGCACTTCCTGACATGGCTACAACTTTTCTGATGGGCTTTGTAATGTGACTTCTGCCGAAAAAGACAATGAATTTGCCTGCCTGATCATGTAAATATCATAACATCTTTTTATCCCATGGTTGGATGATGGAAAATGGCTTTGAAAACACAAGTCATCCAACACATCAGATATTGGATCCTGGAGAAATTGAAATGACTATTGCATTGGTTCCACTGAAACTTCTTGATTCTCTGTGTGTTTATCCTTTAGCATATACTCAAGATTCTTTTGCAAAAAATGAAATGAATTAAATCATAATGGTACAGAGTTATTTTGGGTTAACTCATAATTTGCCTCAGGATTTAAGCTTTCATCTAGAATTTGGAAATCAAAGTAGTTCAAGGGCTGCAATTATGGGTTTAGAACAACCTCCATATCAGCAATGGCATCTTCACCTAGTTGATTAGAGAATTCTCCCTCTCTACTATTGACAACTTGCTTACAATTTCTTCTCAAAAATTGAAAAGAAGAGAAACATAAGGGTAGAGTGTTTCCACTTACTCTGAGATTTTCTGCACTTTGATCATTGTTGTCATAGTTTCCATGTGCAAATTGATTGTCCTGCTGGGATTGCAAATGATCTTTTTCCTCCCAATCATATGTGGCTGATTTCTTTGAAAAATCCAATGTGGTATAATCATCATTGTACCAATCAAGCTTGGGTGAATCATTCATGGATGAAATGCCATTGAACATGCATATCATATCAAGAGAATCCTCCTCTATCTTCTAATTTTGAACTTCATCTTCGACTATATTGTGAATTGAATACATGAAATAATCATTGGGTGGATCAAAATGCTGAGGCTGGGCTGCAAGGTGTTTGGGGACATTGATCTTTTCCTTCCAGGCATTAATGGGACATCAGGTCCTTGAACAACAATTTCCCCTCAGTTACTAAATTTATGCATCATCTCTTTTATAGTGTTCGCCAGGACATCTAGCTTCACTTCTGATGGTGTCATCTGCTTCTTTTCAGTTCTAGCCTTTTCCTCTGCTCTTAGCTTGGACCTTTTGTGCAACAAATTAGCTTCTACGTCAACGACAATATTTTGCATTTTTTCAAGGGTTGCAGTGTTCCATTCTCTTAATTGGAATTCCATCTCAGGATCGAAGGAATTTGGGAATGCAAGTGAGATGATCCTAGGGGTGGCCTTATATCAACATGCATTGCATGATATACCTTATTGAACCTTGCTGAAAACTGTTGTATTGTTTCCCCTAGCTTTCTTTTCAAATGGTCATACTCTTCTAGAATGAGAAAGACATTTCTCATGATCACCCATCGATCTAGGAAAATTTTTACAAACTGATGGAAACTGCTAATGCTTGCATATGGAAAATTATTTAACCAATTCTTGACTTTACCTTGCAATGATAGGGAAAAAATTTTGATGCAGACATCATCATATTCTACCTCAAACAGATCAAGAAAATCCTCAAGATTTTGAATATGCTTTTAAGAAGTGATCTTCACATTTTCTCCATCAAACCTGGGAAAATTATTGATGTAATTGATAGGGAGGTCATGGAGAAAAGGAGGCAATGTAGAGGATTGTATCTATCTGGGATTTTTGCAGGTATAGGAGATGAAGCAAGAGGCTTACAACCATCTGGAGGTTTAGCAACAGTAAGATATAAAGCAGGAGGCTTATGTCTCACTAGGATTTCTACAGGTGCATCAGTATGTACATGATCTACAATTTGGGTCTTGGTCTCTTGAGGCTTATCAATTAGAAGGTGGTCAATGCAATCTTCAACAATGTACTTTTGATCGGGCTTAGAATAAGATAGAACATAATTACATATAAAACCAAAGATGTATTGAATGCAATTTGGACTTGAATACCTGCTCTTTCTAGGCTGCTTGGTCATGCTTCAGGTTCTTCCTCTAGTGGAGTCTTCGAATTGGAACAGATCTGGAGATTGGATTCGCCAGGTGAATGATCTCAGACTTCTTGTGTCAGCTCACTATCCATCATCAGTGATCAGATCTAGAACATGAAGTGCACTACTGGAGAAAGTTCCCCAGTATGGTCGCCATTCTGTTATCACTTTGTAAATTACCCAACGCTGTGGAGGTAGTCATGGAGGCAACATCAAAACCACTTCAAGTCTTAGATCTATCCCTCCAAGACTCAGAGAGGGATCTCTCTGTCAGATTTAGATTTGTTTGAAATAGGATATTAGGCTAGCTATGTAGAACAAAATATGGTTTTGAGTTGGGTAGGTGTAGAGAAGAGGTACCATGGGCAATGGAGTCACAATCTAAGATTTAATCAAAAAAAAATCCTACAGACAACCTTATAGGGAAAGGTAGACAAATCATTGGATTCTTCATAAGCTTTAGGTATGGCAGAGGGGGAAAATGTTAAGAAGTCAAATTAAAGACAGAGTAGTAAAGAATTCTGCATTTAACTTTCAGTGGAAAAACATTGACATTGTTTTAAACTGAGAACATGGTGTTTTTACACAAATCCTAATCTTAAATCTCTTTAAAAAAGTAGAGAAGAGAAATATATATGAAAACATAGGAAAAAAAAATCACAATGAGAAAAAATTCACCAATGGATTTGACACAAGAATCCTATAACTGTTGCGACTGTATTATTGAATTGATGAAAAAAACAGGAAGCTCTGTGAGCTCTGATACCAATCAAATCATGGTCCCTGACTCCCCCCCTGCACATTTGATTCATTAAAATATATAAACAAGACTCTCCTCAGGCTGAAGAGGTCGAATTCAACCACCTCGGCCAAAATTAGGAATAAAAATCCCTAAAAATCCTGAACTGTCCGCCATGAAAGACGAGCCAAATTTCTGCAAAACAGGGGTCCACATAGACATTTGTTTCTCCCAATCGGTGACACATGGGAAAAAACGTAAGGAGGTTATTTTATAAGAGCATGTTATGAACCGAAAACTCCTTCCGTTTCACCAAATTCACCTTCATCTCGCCAAAACGAGTCCTGCAAAATCAAGGCTGTAACAGAAAAATGAAAAACTGGAAAAATGGGGCTTAAAGATGGCTTCAATTTTCCCTATTCATGGAACCTGTGAAAAAGATGAGAGAGGTTTTTGTTCTTCATCCCATTATGGAGAAAACATTCTCTCATTTTTYACAATTCGTTTTCGTTTTCCTGGAATCCTTCCTGGAAAAAAACTGGTCAAAATGGAAAAAATGGCGGTTTTGAGTTTTTGGGGGAGGGCAGTTTTTTGGGGAAAGGTGGTATTTTGGACCCCCCCGAGGTGGTAAGTGGTATTGGGAGGGGGGGTMCGAAATCACTTGGAGGTGACAAGTGTCCCTCCCAATACCACTTATCAGACCCCCCCTTCGTTAAAGTTCGAAAAGCACGGGGGTCCGGAATTTTTTATGTCCGTGGATTAAATTTTGGGGATGCATGAAGGTAAAGTTGTGGGTGGGTAGAACTTAGGATAAATGCTTTAGTTTTGTTTTTAATTTTATTTATTACGTTTTTCATTTACGTGTTTTGTTTTTGTTTATTTTAATTTTGTTTTATTATATTATATGTGTTTTGACTTTTTTATTGTATTGTTTTTATATGTTTTTACGTGTTTGCATTTATTTGTGTTTTATTTATTTTTTACTTTATTTGTTTTATTCTTATTATATTTTGTTTAATTTTTATTACATATGTTTTATATGTGGTTAATTATATATGTTTTTTAATATTAATTGTTTTTTATTATTTTATTTATTTTATTTTTTATATGTTTTATTGTTAATATTATTATATTGTTTTTATTTTTTGATTAATGTTTATTCTAACAAAACAACCTAATTATTAACAAGTAACTTAACTATTAATCATTAATTAATTAATTAATAATTAATTTTTTATTAACAAGTCTAACATAAATCTAATTATACTAAATTTAATTACTGACATTATAAACCTATTGATTTTTCTTTTAGCCTAAGTTTGTTTATTCATGTAGAGATAAGTGGTGGGCGAGATGTAGCCAATGGGATAAAAGGACAAGGCATGGAGGTGACTGAAGGATGCAGCAGGGTGATGAAGGATCGAGCAAAAATGGATGGAGGGGAAATGGAAACAATCGAGAGACCAACAAACCAAGAACTTCATCATGAGACCCACAAATGATATCTGAATCATCAGATCTCCTATAATTATAGGACCCTAACACATTGTTCTCTTCTTTATCTACTTTGTCATCACCTCCTCCTCCTGGTGAGTCTAAAGCAGTTTCTTCTGATGCATTTCTCAGCTACTGGACTTCTTCTGTCTTCTTCCTTTTGCTAGTTCCAGGTGTATCATGCCCTTCACGAGTGATCATCGAGCTTCTGATTAGTTTGGGATCGGAGAGTTCTGTAGGTTCAACAGGATAAGGAGCTCTACAAGCCACTCCTTAGTTATTTCTTCTAAGTCCTCTTCTGTGATTTTGTAATAACTCTTTAATACTTCTTTGTGTTCATCTTCACGCGCAGTGATGTAGATAAAATGTCTATCTGCGTGGAACTTCACAAATGGCTTAAACCTGTGCAGGGTGTTCGACGTTATACGAGGGACAACCTGAATATCCCTCTTTAACTGTAGGTAGTAGGTGTGGAACATCGTGTTTGATTTCCATTGTTTTCCCATATCGCTTGAATACCATAGCAAAGTGAACTTCATGGCTAAGGGTTCAGATGGTTCTAGTTCATGGAAGGTCACACCTTCCAGCATCTCCCAAGCTATGAACGTGATGAGGATCAACAACCAACTAAAATGGAACTCATAGCCCTGATCCTAAGCTTCGTGATAGTCTTGTTCTAACTGGTTCACTAAGTAATTTTCCTAGTTCATTTGTAGCCCCTCCACACATTTCCCTGTGAGGTCAACAAAAAACCCTATGACCTACGTGGGTATGTTCTTTCAGACTAGTTTATCAGCAATCAACTGGAAATCAAGGTGCACTATGCCATTATGGATGGAGGCTACCTTATAGCCTCGCTTCCCCTTCTCCACATCGTTGTATGTATATTTAATTTTCTACGCCAGGGCATGATCTGCAGCCTTACCTGGGTAGAAGTCTTGTGGGTTTGGTCCCTGCATGCTCAATTCGATGATTCGATGGATCAACGCCGGATCGACGATGATGTGTTTGTCTATCCATAAATAACCACCATGTAATCTCGACAACAGGATCTTAATGCATGCGTTAACCTCCTGGTGCCTTCCAAAATGGGTTATTTTCATTACGTTCAGGATGGTGGACTGCGCGAGGTCCATAGTCCATGGTTGGGGGATTATCCTCGACTTCTTCCCCTTCATCCTATTCAAATACCTATGAGAAGAAATCATGTTGAAGTTCTTGCGATCCCCTAGGTTAAATTCGTTGATATTTAGTGTCATGATCTTATTTGGCTGAGGCTTGCTTGTGCATATCTCGTTCGGGAGGTACGCAGTGACCAAGGCATAGTCGAAGTCCCTAGGGAAACTTTCACGATTCACCGCGTTGACCAAAGGCGGGATGTAGTCGATCAAGATGGAAGGGATTAACTTTGTGTTTKCCAAGTCATCTCGATGCTTGGTTATTTTCTCATATGTAGCTTGGGATGGTTTGAATCTGTGAGAAGTCGATGGGGAGGCTTGCACTCCTCGCATCGATGAATCTTGAACTCCTGTGGACATCACTCTCTCTRTCATTAGATCAATTAAAATTTCCTCTACTGACTTTTCCACAACACTAGTCTCGTCCAACATGCATGCTCGAGATTGGATATCTCAGGMTGATGAACAATTTCTCAATGCAATAGAATGGATGGCAAGGTTTCGATAAGCACAACATAGTAACAATGAGTTCTCTTGTGGGCTCAGATACAATTCATGAAAGTGTGCTCAACACAAAAATTGATGGGATAAGTAGACAACRATGTAACGAATCCTTCCAACGGACAATAAGCCTTCACCAATCCAGTTCTGTCTGTTATGGYGCGGTCCCAACAGTCCGATGGTGAGCTTTCTGATCATAACCATTGTTATTACCGTTCGAGAATGTCAATATAACAATTATAATGCCTCCAACGGTGATATCGCTCTACCATGGAGAAGTGCCAATCTGAGTTTCTCTGATATTTCGACGAAGTTAGAATTTTGGAGACCTTCCTTCTGCAAAGTCTTCTCTGGAACTTCCTATAATTTGTCCAACTTTGCTTTCTTCTTGCTGAGATTTCTATCCTTCTTCCATGTGATCTGTGTTACTGGGTTCCTCTTCCAATTTTGATTCTTATCTCCTCTTGGCATAGTTAATTCGCGCTATTGATGGTATTTCATAGGGTTCAAGGCCAATACTTCTTCTCTATTTGGGGTAGGAACTATACTCTCTTGTACAGACAGGTGTTTCAGGTATGCTTGTGTTCTTTCAACTTCGATAGCCAGATTTTTGGTCCTCCGTAGCTTCGACTCATTTTCTTGTTCTTCCAGTAACTGTGCTATTCTCTTAGCCATGAATTCCCTTAGTTCTTATTTTTTCCGTTCTAAAGCCTCCTCTTCTTGTTTTCTTCGGATCTGATCTTTCTCAATCCAGGTTTTTCCTAGTAACATAGCAAATGGGGTGTTGTTCTCAATAAATTTAACAACCTCAAATTATTCTTCTGTCAAAGTTCCATGAGAACTCATAGATGTCTGGGTAAGTCTTCCACATAGGGTTATCATCTTTCCTCTAAATAATACTATTCCTCACAATGAGGGAATCATAGCAGGCTTTCCTAAAATTTCCCAAGTTCTTTCTGTCATAATATCCACCTATGCTTCCTCATCCAGAACACAGTCTATGTCGAAGTCTCATATTCTTGTTTCGATGCACTCTTTTTCTTTGAATATCTATGATAAGTTGATATCTCTGTGGTCATTCAGGGTTTCTTTCATGTGTAGTAATAGAGTCTCTGATTCTTTCTGGGGTTCTGCCATGGTCTCAGTTTCTTGGCCTTTCTCAAGGTTTTCTTTTCTCATATTCATTCTTTCAACCTTAGCAATCATTTTAGGGAAATCCAGAACGTCATGGTCCATAAATCTACAACAAAGACAACTAGGTCTTCTATTAGGGAAATCCTTAGTAAGATGGCTTAGCCTTCTACAGCTATAACAAAGGGTTAATCCTCTCTTCCTTTAAAATGATCCCCATCCTTTTTTGTACTGTGCACTAGGATCATGGTAGCTAACCTGCAGAAAATTCTTCCTAGGATCCTGCATCCATTTGCTAGTCCAAAAATTCTTTCTATGCATAGGAATAACATATATTTCATTATTTCTATCATATCTATTCATATCAAATATTCTTGCTTCTAACTATGCTCTAGTTTTTAGAATAGGACAAAATTTATCAAACATACTTAGATCCATACTGTCGAAAAAAAAATTTCCACTTATCTTAACTTTATCAAAGCACAAAGCTTTTAGGTCTTACCTCTTTAATAAATAAATAAAATTCACCAATCTTACCTCTTTTCTTCAGATCTACCTCCTTTATTAGCACAGAGCTTCAGAGTCAAGTAGAATACTAAAGCAATAGATCTACACACAAAGCTTTCTTTCTTTTCCTTAGTTCCCAACAATCACAGTTTTAGGTCTCAGCAATGAAACCATTTTTTGGCACACAGGGGTAGACCCAGGGTTCAATGCTTCAACAACGCACCAACAAAACCCTAACTACCGGCCCTTTTGGCAACACCTGTGAAGCAGATGAAGTCTCACATGAGGTAGAGGCAGGGGTGGTTGCAGGACTCCAGTGTCTGCAACCTTAGCTGGGACACAGATATGTGATTACAATACTCTAAAAAATAACTTAGAAGATGTCACTCATTAGTACTTAATCTTTGTCTACAACGTAGATAACCCCTAATTACAACGTAGCGCAGTATTCAACAAAATTCAAGACCTTTAAGCACTTAACATAAAGAAACAGATCAGATCTGGCATTCATTCGCATTACTGAGCACTAAGATATTATATCAGATGCTTCTAACATTCATAAAGATAACAACACTAAGCATAAATCACATCAAAGGCACAAATAAATAATCAAAATGTACAAAACATCCATAACACGAGATATAAGTGGTTCACCCCCAGCCTGGGGCTACATCCACCAATTCTTCGTCTTCTTTATTATCTTTTGTCAATCATCTACATTCACAGAGCCATAAGGTCCTACTCCGCATAGGACAGGATATCTGTGCACACCTCTCTAGATCCTCCTTCCTCGAGCTAGGTTACAACAAAAGGCCTTTACACAATCTCTTACAGTCACTTGCACTTAGCCTTGCAAGTTTCACACATTATGCACAAAGAATGTACAACTATCACTTGCACTTATCACATCATCACACAGATGCCTATATTGTCTCCTCTTACATCACCTAGACAGCTATTTATACATTACAAAATGGGCCTAAACATGGGTAAACCCATGGGCCGACATCCATATACCAGTTACATAAGCCCAAAACCCAAAAAGCCCTAAAAAGGGGCTGAGATTCCACGATCTCTGCTTCAATGCGTGCTTCTTCTTCGACAGCCTATCGAAGTTCCAAAATTGGTCAATTCTGACCAAGGATCTCCAAAACTTGGTCAAGGGTCAAAAAAGGTTCTCACCTAATGTTGGGGGTCGAATCTAGTCTCCTTGTGTTAGTCCACATATAGAACCCTTGATTTCTCAACCCTAGTTTTTGATAGAGGGAATCGTTATGTCCTTTAGGGTATACTGTTGATTGTTATGAGTTGGTGGTGTACTGTCGACAATGCTCGATTACTACCTCATCTCTGTTGATTATGTTGACAGTGGTGTTGGTTTTGGTATTTATTCACTACATTGGTTATTATGACAATCGAATTGATAAGATCAACATGGTTAATTGGTTGATTTGAGAAATGGGATTGAATACACAGTCGTTGTCTCTTACATTGTAATTATTGAATTGTTAACCCAACATTAGTTTATAATTGATTAAGTCACATCATGCTTCATGCATGATGCATTGATATGTTTGGGCTCCCTACATCATGTGTTGTTGAGTTGATGGTTGTTGTGACTGTGTGTTTTAAATTCCCAAATGGGAGTATTCCAATTATAATAGTTGTGGTGTGGCCATCCACTGTGTATGTTATGGATATTCTTTGATTACGCCATCAGGGATGGGCATGGGTCTTATAAAACCATGGTTTTGTTGCAGTCTGACTAAATTAAGAAATGGATTTAGGCATACTGTCGTTGTTTCCTTGTATTGGATTGATAGCTCAACGTCATTTGATGTTTAGATCCAGAGTAAATAGAAATTTACAGTCACAGTAACGCTCTTGTGTTTTGTTGACTAGTCTGTGTATCATACAACATCATATAATTCGAAGTAGTGATTGTTGTGCATTTAAATGGAAAGTCAAGGTTGTTGCAATTTGATATATTGGTTATTGTTGTTGAGTGTCCACTATGTATAGTTGATATCAGAGATGAGCACAGATTCTTTGACAGTATGATCCCATTACAACTTAATTGTTAAACGGAATTGAGGAATAAAATCAGGCATGCTTTTTGTGTCTGGTTTGATGAATGAAATAATATGTGGATAGTGGTTGATGTTTTAGTGTGAACAAAGTGGAATTAAGTGATTGTTTATTCATTTCAGAATTGTTTTAAAACATTAAATGGATAAATGAGAAGAAACAAAACTCTTCTACAAGTTGTTGTGGAATGCATATTGTCTTGTTTTGATGACATTGCATTAATGATTTGACTACAAACAATGAGCAAGTTAATGCACAAAATTGGTTGAATTATACACAGTAGTTGTTCATTTGATCACAGTGATTGTTTGGTTGGTGTTGGATCTTTTATGTTTGATATAGAATGATTTTATGGATTACTTAATTAATTTTATGAAAAGTATCCGCTCTCTTTCCCTACCATTATTTTTATTTTCACTAATTACAACCCCCTCCCCTTCTCACATTCATTTTTCACTCCTTGTTCTTAAAAATTAATTATAGTTAAGAGAATTATGTATTGAAACAGTTTGAAATCGCAGTTTCTTGGTTGGAACAAAGTGATATATTCTTTGGTTTACATTACAATTGATTGTTTGTTGTCTTTGAGCAGTAACCATGATTATTTTCCCCCTCATTTTAATTTTTTTTTCGCTCAATACAACCCCTCGCATATCCAAGAACCTTTGTTCACCCCCTGCTCATTGACAATAGTTAAGAAATTTGTATGGATTGGATTGCATGAGCCTAATATGTTTCTGAGCCAAAATTTATTTCATATTTTTAAGGAGTTTTCATGTATGGTTGTTAAAATAATTATTTTCTAATCAATCATGCATGCAGGAATGAGTTTTTCCATCCAAGGTAGCCATGGAAGAGGTAACCAAGGAAGAGGTAATTGGAACAAGGGCCCTAGAAGGCCTAGATTCTCCATTCACTTTGATGCTGACTCACAAGAGTTAGGACAATTATTTCAAGATGGATTTTTCAATTGGATGGGCAAGGAGTGGTCCAACCTAGGCCCGAAAGGCCTCCCTTCCAAGCTCCACAATCCCCTGGTATTCTTGTTCCCCATCGTGTCTCATTGCAACACGAGGTTCTCGAAAATGACGGATGGAAAGATATTTTCCTCCCATAGTCTCCCAACATCATGGATGGACCAATTTGTCCTTACCTGATCCCCTGCCTATCAATCAGATTGTCCAAGCTGCACCTTTCCACTCACCAGTTCAATCCTCTCATGCTAGCAAAAGGTTGAAAACCGAATCCCACCATGCCCCTGACAAAGGAAAATCCATTGATGCCCCTTCCTCCCCCTCCAATGGATCTAATAAATCCGTGTCTTCCGAGATGCATTTGAGGGACGGTTGTTCTCATGTGATCAATGATATTAGGACTAAAGGCTCAGAGAAACCAAAGGAAAATTCATAGAAATCAAAGGGTGATAGAAGCAACCAAGGAAATATTGCATCTCAGAGTGGAAAATATGGTTTTTGAGTTTTATTTTTTTTCTGTTGATGACAATTACTTCAGAAGTTTTGTACATCATGTTTTCTTTGGATATATGAGTAATATATTTTTGAAAATAGTTTCAAATATCAATGAGATAAATTGTCAAATATGAATGTGATGATGGGAGTCACAAGGAGGGGTGTTTTTCTTAATTAACTAGTTGTGTTATGATTGTTAAGAGCTAAAGGGAGTCACAAGGGGTCCCAACTACTAGTTATTATTTATTTAAAATTCTTATTATGATTTATTACTTCCCCCCCCCAACTAAAAATTTGGTTGAGTTTTTAGTTAAATTAACTAATGAAGTAGTTCAACTACTTCAACCAATTCTAATTTTCTTAAAGGAAAAAGGAAAGGGAGGAACAAAGGAGGATAGAAGGAGAATCATACTAAGGTTTTCTATTTGAGTTTGTGTTGAGATAGTTCAATTTTAATTCATTCCTTAATTGATCATAATCCTAATTATTTTTTATGCTAGCAGGGTCTTATTGTAGAAAACAAGATTCAAGGTTGAATTACATCATTAAGACACTTGTTTTTTAGAGGTGTTGATCTATCTTTGATAGACTGTGTATACTTGTCTGTTTGTGAATTAGTTTTCATGACTGGCAAAGGTTATTGTGCAGAGTCGAATGGGAAGAAATCTGTTGCAAGTTGATCCAGCTTTTAGAGTTCAATTTTTTATTTTTTTTCAAAGGTCCTTTTGTATGTTTCATAGGGGACGTCTAAGTTTGACTTTGGTCCAAAACTTCTTCACGAAATTTTGTAAAGAGAATGACTCTTTGATGAATTGGAATGAAATAAAGGATTGCTTTATGTCTCATCTATCTTGATTATCATCTTGGTGTCTTTACTTCTGTCTCTACATTTGTTTTAGCAACTATTATATTCAGAAAATCATATAAATAATGAATTTTCCAACAAGATTTTATTTATAAAAAGACTAGCCTAAGCACTTGTAATCAATACTTGTGAGTTAGGATATTAATTTTGATGGCTATAAACATAGGGTGATATTCCCGTCTATTTTTCTTTAGCCAAGAAGAATCTGAAAATGCTTGAGTAAGATCATTTCATATCTTTTCCTCAACACCTGGCCTTGTTTTAAGACATATACATGATTTTTTCCCTGACAGTTGCATACATACACAGGTTGTCCCTCTACAAGATGCGTATATATTCTCTGTTTTCCTAAACAGTGGCGTACACCATTTTTTGTCGCTTGTTTGTTGGGTCTGGTGGTTGGTAGGTGGGATTTGATGTTTGTTGAGCCTTCTTGGGTATCTGTAGTGCCTGTTAAGTGCTTGTGGGATGACATGAAACCTATCTTTGGTTGAATTTCTAGGAGGAGTCTTTCTCATCACCTTTTCATTTTTCATTTTCCTTGTACATTGGGCTGGGTGTTTTGCTGCTCAGTATCCTGCTTGAGTTATATTTTTCTATACAAAATAGGTTTATATATCAAGTTACTTTTCAGTCCATGCATTTTCATTCTTATTATATTGAAAATACAAAAAAAATAGGAATTTTGCATTGCTTGGCATTTTTGTATTTTGATTCATTGTCATTAGTTTAGTGCATATAGTGAAAGATTGCATTTTTTACTTTAGAATTGCAAAGTTGAATTTGAAAATTGCATTGGTTTTTAGAAGTATATCATTCATTGAAAGTTAAAGTTAGAACTTTTCATTATTTTCATGTTTACTTTTCTTGTAGATTCATAACACCAAGAGTTTCACTACCATACCTTTTTGAGTAATCACGACCAAAAAAATTAATACTATAATCTAAAATTGATTAGTCGTGATTTTATTTTCTAGGGTACACAAACTAGCTTAGGATTTGGTGCCTTGAAATAGGATTTTGTGAGTAAATTTCTCCAAGGAAATTAAATCAACATATGTGTCTGAGACAAGGAGTGGAGAAATCCATTGTATAATTGGTAAGATCAAGAGGCTCCACTCACATTGGAGTTAATCACAAGGTCACGTGAAGTTGGTTGAAGGGATATCCCCCCGATACCTTCCTAGCATCAGAGATATTTCTAGGGATCTATTTGTATCTAGGGATCTTGCTAGTGCCTTTACCTTCGTGAGAAGCAATACTTTCAAGGTTTCGGGCTTTTCTACCCTGCCCATACAGTGGACCTGACTTACGATTGCTTGTCTGTGTATTGGTTCTATAGTGGTTTATTAGTTTCTTGACTTAGGTGTCTCATATGTTACTTGAAGGGGTCATTATGTAGGTACCCTGGGTCAGATAAGGGTCAGACAACACATAGCCTTTATGGAGGATTACCTATCTGGGGGGATCTGACCGACTGGTTGTTAAGCCCATGAGGGCCCTTATAACTGATTTTGTTACCTTCAATCTTTAGTAGGGAGTCTCAGGCCCCTCTTGGGTGAGACATACCTTCTTTAGGGAGGGAGGCCCCTCAACCACTTTACCCCGTTTGCATGCATATTGGCTGCTTGACTTTTGGTGTGCTCTTTGATTACTAGTTGGCCTTATGGTATATTTTTTATATTTAGAATCTTAAGTCATCGTGGAGTTAGAACAACCTCCCCGTCGATCCTATCGCTTGTTACAGTTACCACCAGATTTCGAGTCTTTGCCTTCTAAAAGGAATCCAGTTATTAGGTGTGGTACACACACATCCACTATTCAAACTTGTGATTCTACAAGGATGAGTACTGAACCTAGTCTTCAGAACACTGGGAGCCCTTCAACTCCCACACCCACTTTAGTTAATGGCACCCCTTTGACTCCTACAACCTCAATGGTTGTAGTGTCAGAGGCACCTATCATTACTATGGCTCGGTCTATAGTGAATTATCAAGCTACTGCCTTGATCCCTTTTGGGTCTCTTGGTCACTCACCGAGCTATAATGTTTAGTTCATCCCTATGGCTTCTAGTCCTTTTTCTTATGGTATGCCCAAATTTACATCGCAATTTTTGAACGCCATCCCAAGTGTTGGCTTTAATGCTAGCATTGGGCTTGGGGGCACTACACCTCCTTACATTCCTTTTTTGTTTGGTGGGTCTCAAATCCCTCAAACGACTCCTAATATGGGAGTCTTTCCTGCTTTTAACCCTAGGTCCAATCCTCCTGCTTCTGGGTGGAACAACCAACCTGGCAGACAAGCTTCAGCTCAAGTTCTATTCTATAACCCTACCTCCTCGGTGAATATTCTTACCAATACATTTGGCATGACGAATCCACCACTATCCTCTGGATTCTCACCCGAAGGAGGTCAGTTTCACACTTTGGGAAACCCCTAACCTAGATCCAATCCGGTTGGGGGCAACTTTTATAACTCCCAACAGAACATTCCTACTGGGTGATGCCCAACCAACCTTTTATGAATCAACCCAGAGGAGGGCCTTATAATCTCGGACAGGGCCATGGTGTTTACCAGAACCCTGGATGGCCTACAGTTCCTCAATCATAATCTTTCCTGGGATCTTGGGGCCATATGTTGCAACCCCATCTCCATTTTATGTCCACGCTTAATCTGCCAAACTTGTCTAAGTTAATGAACAACCATGTGAGTCATGATCCTACATGCCCCCCCATCCCCACAAAACTTCCTTCGAACATCCTAAAATTCAAGGGTAAGAATGGAGAGGATATTGGTGATCACATCACTACCTTTCACCTTTGGTGCTTATCGAATTCCCTTAATGGCGATTCTATTCAATTAAGATTATTTCAATGCACCCTAATCGGATTTGTTGCGAAATGGTATATTGAGATACCTAGGGGGTAATATGGGACTTTTAGTTAGCTGGTGTTGGTCTTCCTTAACCACTTCCAGTTTCCCATTTGTTATGATGTTGGCCTAGAACTTTTGTCGACTTTACGCTAGGATACCGCCACTCATATCTCAGATYATATCCAGGAGTGGCGTAGACAGAAGAGGTTTATTAATACCCATATACCCTCAGCATTTATTTTAGAATGGTTTCTTAAGTCTTTGCACACTCCTATCTYGAAGGACGTTGCTACTTTCGGGGTTACCACTGAGGAAGAAGCGATATTTAAAGCCCAACAGTTAGACTTGATATATGCTTAGTCTGGGATGTTATACCACCTTCTTTCAGAYGCATCGAGGTCAACTTACGGCCCTAGGAAAAATCTCGGACCTCATGCCGATGGCATTGTAGGTGTCGCCAATGTAAATTCTACAGACTTGATGACAAGCCATATGAACGAGTTGTCTCTAAACCAGTCTGCAGGAGGGCCATMTTTRTCTATGTCTTCCAACCCCACTCATTCGGCGGATGTTCATTCTATACAATCGTCAGCCAACCCAAATGGTAACCAACAACCAGGAGGGAATAAGAAGAAAGGACTTAATAACCATAAGGGTGGGAAAAATGGTAATACACCCAAGGACAGTGATAATAATGAAAAGATGAATGATAATGCTAGAGAGGGAAAACAAGAAAGACGTAAGGTAAAGTTTCCCTCTAATATTTGCACAGATGATCACCTTACCCATTTATGTCCCAAACTTGCAGAAGTTGTGAGGCTATTATCTCTACCACCTGTTGTGTTGACGAATCCATTCCCACATAACCAACACATGGCCTCAAACTCCTCAAACACCAGAAATGCAGCTGGTGGGAGTCAAAACCTGTCATCACAAGATGGCGATCGTTTGTGTATCAATATGGTAGATGAAAAATTTCATGTAGCCACTTGATCTCGAGACTATATCTCTTCACAAGCTATTCCTGATCTAGAATCGCCTCCTCCTCCTCTGGAGACAACTTTACAGATTGAAAAACCAGAGCCACCACCTCATATTTCAAAAGGAGTACTCAAGCGCTCTACCCATAATCCAAATGATAGAGCTTCCTAGAAATACTCTATTGTTGAGGACCTGGGCCAAATCCCTTGTGCGATGTTGGATTTGGAGGTACTCCAGACATGTCTTTCACAAAGGAATGCCTTACTATCTGCTTTAGGAAATCTAGAACCCAGTGGTCAAAAGTCATCAAGTTTGACATCACAGATGTGAAGCCTGGCTTGCCTTACCATGTGGAATTCTAAATCCACATGGAGTACTCAAAGTATACCATCAAACGTACAGTTTTTTATGAAGGCACTGCTACGTGTGTGATGTCCCTGATCTATTGGAAATCTCTTGGTTCTCCAACTCTTTCTAAGTCATCAAACATGTTGACTACTTTTGATGGTCATTCCTTCTGTCCTCATGGTATTCTCCCTCCCTTTCTGGTCCAGTTAGGTGGGAAGACGGTAGAGGTGGAGGTGGAGGTAGTTGATACACCTCTTGATTATAACTTGTTACTAGRACGCAATTGGACCTCTGCTATGGTTGTTTTCATATCGTCTGCCTTCCGTACTCTTTGTTTTCCTCATGAAGGGAAGATCATGATGATTGACCAGTTATCCTTTGCGTACTCTAGTCCTAATGAATATATTGGACCRTCGATCCCTGCTATAGACAATTCTCATCCAACATCTGAGAATATCGATGTCATAATGTATTCTTCCCTTATGGGTACCTTCGACTTTGCGACATCGAGTCACCACGTTTACACCATGTCCAGTAGGCATGTCTCAACAAGGAGGTCCATTCCTTTTCACACTTCCTATTTTAGTGATCTGTGGACCCTACCTTCCCCAACTTCGTCTTGTGAAGGTCAGTTGCATGATGGAATGACCATGCCCCTATCAGCAACAGAGATTGTGTATCAATATGTTCTTAACTCTTCCACCAATCCCAATCCCATTCCCTTGCCAACGGAAGAGGAGGATCTCATTCTTAGGCCCATGTGGGCCACTTCATTGTCTTGTTCACATGATTTCCTCAATGAGAATTTTCCTTCGGATGAAGCTATCATCAAATCCATGAATGGTTCTGAAAAACCTTGGGATGATATGCATCATCGCTCTTATTTTCTCCGAGAGATTGAAACAATCGAACAAGATGACTTTCGATCTACTTTGAGTGAGATAGTCGGTCACTCTGTATTTCCATTTGATACGCACAAAATTTATGCTGAAGGAAACATGGAAAGTATTTATCCTACCCCTGCAAAGTAGTTCCATTTGATCGATATCTCGTGTACCCCTGGAAAGGTTGAAAACATAAATATCGGTGCGGATTGTTCGCCAGAAGAAATCCTGATCTACACCGAACTCTTCAAGGAATTATGAGATGTATTTTCTTGGTCATATGAAGAGATTACAGGAATCGACCCTCGTATACATGAGGTTAGAACTTATCCAGATGCTAAACATGTTCGACAACGTCTTAGAGTTGTCAACCCTCGGAAGGCCCTGCTATTAAGGCAAAGGTGGAGAAGCTACTTAATGTTGGCTTCATCTACCTGGTTCCCTTGACTGAATGGGTATCCAACCCCATTCTTGTGGATAAGAATAAAGGAACCATTCATGTATGTATAAACTTTCATGACCTGAACAAGGCTTGTCCTAAAGACAACTTCCTGACACCTTTCATCAATCAGATTCTCAACGAGTGTGTGGGAAGTGAAGTATTTTATATTATGGATGGATTTTTAGGGTATAACCAAATCCAAATCAAACTTGAGGATCAACACAAGTCGAAATTTATTTTTCCTTGGGGTACTTTCACATACCGAAAAATTCCTTTTGGCCTTAAAAACACCGGAGCAACCTTTCAGCGTGCCACAACTTTCTCTTTTCAAAATATTAAGCACATAGTCGAAGCTTGCCTTGATGATATTGCTTCTCACTCTCGCAAGAGAGCAGATCACGCTACTCACCTTCGGCTTGTTTTTGAAATATGTTGTTACCATAGAATCCGGTTGAACCCTCACAAGGGCATATTTTGCGTTAAGCCTGGTCGTCTTTTTGGATTTCTGTTGATACTGAGAGGGGGGTGAATCAGTATCAAGTACAATTTAAAAACCTTTTTCAACTTATACTTAAACCATTCAATTATATCCAATGAGCAAGGAGCAATAGTATAATAGTTACACCAATACACCACAATACACCATGCACAATATATGAGAAATAATCAATAGTTTTTTCTCAAGGGAAGTAATGACTTCCAAAGGTAGCTACAGCCTCCAAATGTAAAGGGAGGGATAAAACTCAAAGAGGAAGATACAATCCTCCAATATCAAGAGATATTTGAACTCTCTATCCTTGCCCCTTCCTTCCACCCAAGAATATATGAGAGATAATAAAACTTTACATTAAATCATCACCATCAACCAATCATCACATAGAACCTGATAATGCTTTCTGAGACTTCTTCAATTTCTGCAAT
>JASDQU010438847.1:45901-70772 GCA_032191745.1 Picea mariana | reverse complement strand
TACTTTTATAAGGCAATTTTTGCTTCGGGGGCTTCGCCCCTAAACCCCCATCGGGGGATGCTACCCCTGAACCCCCACTGGGGGTCTGCTTGCCCCCAGACCCCCCAACTGGGGGGATAGGCCCCCCGGACCCCACAGAGGGGGTACCCCCTCTCTGCACTCCCCTGCGTGGAAGAGTGTACATACTTCTCGGGTGTAAATACTTCATGGGGTATAAACACAGCTGAAAGTAAAAGACCTATAAATCAGGAAGATAATCAGGCTCCACAACCAACACTTTTATCTAGGATGAGAGAGCCCAAGAGTCCTTCGATGCTTTGAAGAAATCCTTGGTATCGACGCCTCTGGTGAAGCCTCCAGAATACAGTAGGGATTAATTTTTTTACATCGTCGCATATGAGGATACGATTGGTATGGTTCTACTTTATGAGGATGATGAGCTCCACGAGCTTGTCGTCTACTATCTTAGTCGAACCTTAGTTGATCTTGAACTTGATTAATCTCACGTTGAAAAGCTAGCTTTGGATTTCGTTTATGTAGTCCAACGTTTATGTCACTATATATTAATTTGAAATACTATTGTGGTTGCAGATTTCAATCCATTTCAATACATCCTTACCAGGTGTATCATAGGGGGGAAATAAAATAAATGGATTGTCATTTTACAAGAGTTTGATATCGATTTCGCTTCTGCGAAATCTAAGAAATCACTAGTGTCCATGGAGTTAATATGTGATTTTCCACGATTAGATGAGGATGTTATCCATGTTGATTGTTTTTCGGACGAACACATTTTTCTTGTCTCGTCATTTGACCCCTAGTATGGAGACATTGTTCTCTATCTTCAAACCTTGAATTTCCCTCAACATTTCTCGCGAGATGACCAATGACATATAAGATACCAAGATAAGAAATATACTATCATCAGTGACACTTTGTATCTCTGAGGAATATACAATATCTTTCATCATTGTTTAACTCACGGAGAGGTCGAGTCATTCTTAAACAATTGCAACAATGGGGCTTGTGGTGGTCATTTATCTGGGCTTGCGACATCCCAAAACAATTTGCGAGCCAGTTATTTCTGGCCTACTATCTTTAAGGATCTATTGAAGTGGTTAAGAAGTGTCACCCCCACCAGGTTTTCACTCTAAAAATGTGCTCGCATCCAGCACCTCTTCACCCAGTCATTACCATCAGTCCCTTCACCAAGTGGGGGGTGGACTTTGTGGATTGCAACCAACTTTGGTTGGGGGGAATCAACACATTATCGTGGTCATTGACTACTTTACTAAGTGGGATGAATCCATCCCTACAGTTAAATACGGTGGTAATATTGCTACCTTCTTCATATTCAATCAAATTATTGCCTGTTTTGGTATCCTGAGTGAGATTGTCACTAATCATGGAAGTCACTTTCAGAACAAAATGATGGAAGAACTAGCAGCTAAGATGGGGTTTAGAAATGGTTATTATTCTCCCTATTACCCCTTCGAAAATGGAAAATTAGAGGTTGTCAACATGTCTCTCAAGACCATTTTGAAAAAAACTGTCAGTCAAAGTAAGTCCGACTGGCACATCATGCTATATCCTACACTCTGGGCATACTAAACCTCAGTAAAGACTGCCACCAAATTTTCCCCTTTCTAGTTAGTACACAGTGTCAAGTCGATTTTACCTATTGAATGCAAAATCCCTTCTCTCAAGATGACAATCATGCTCCTACCTGACACTTTTGATCTCAAGCGACACCTTGTACACCTAGAGAGTCTTGACGAGCAACGTCGAGACACCTCTACAACTATCGAGGTGAAAAAAGGATGTTTCAAGGTCCAGTATGATAAGTCTATATATCCTTGGTTGTATGCTGAGGGTGACTTGGTCCTCTTATATGATCAAGCCAAAGAAACACTGGGGGCAAGCAAGTTTAAACCCATGTGGAAAAATCCTTGTATCGTGCGACGTGTGTTAGAAAAAGGAGCTTATGAGCTAGAATATTATGAAGGGAATAAGTTGGTCGATCCCAAAAATGGGCTCTACTTGAAAATATATTACGATTGAGCCCCAGGCTCGGGTGGAGCTCTCTATATACTAATGTAATTTAGTGTATATATATTTTCCCATTTTCTTTCCATCTTCAACTTGCTTATCGAGTTTTCCCTTTGTTGGCAGATGTCAACGGAGTCTTCGGTTTACCTAGGATTCGCAGACAGAGCCAGTTTTCATACACACAACTTGGATTCCATAGCTTGGGTGGTTTGTCTACTGGTGTCTTCAGGTGGTGTATGCCTAGGGCCATCCACGAACAATGTGTCTGAATATAGCGTCGTTATAGAACTTTTGCACGATGCTATCTCACATGGTATTCTCTCTTTAGAGGTTCGCCTGGAGTCCCAGTTAGTAGTATGTCATTTGAACGAAAGTTACCATGTGCATGATCCTACTTTACTCCGACGATTCCTATGGGTACATCTTTTAGAACGATAGTTTGATTTTATTATGTATTATCACATTCCTATGAGTTCTAATCATGCATCTGATGCTTATGCTAATTTTGTTTTAGATTGTAATTTTTCACATAATTAAAGAAAAGAAAACCATATCATCAATGTACACATTGTAAAATATAAGTAAAGTCGAAGATCCATTTTATATATGTTTCAAAAAATATGGTGTTTATAGTACAAAATTGGGGCTAATACCTTCAGTACACATATACATCCAGTACTACAATATCCATGACATCTACGCCTATGGCATCGGATGTGTGTCATGGTAACAAACTACAAAATTTGAGAGACACCGAAAGAGTCGCACCCATGCCCTGGGTACACCAACCACCTGTCGATGCATGGCTTCAAGTAGATCCTCTACCTGAACTATGGGAATCCTGTGAGTCAAACGCGATAGGTTTCCCTACACRTTTTGTAGGACCCTCTTGGCCTCTCCTCCCACTRCCTCGTCTCCCCAGTTCCTATGTCAATGTTGAGGAAACCCTTTCGATCATAAMAGACCCACGTTTGTGTTACACAAGTGTCTAATTAATACTTAAGTACCGTGAAAAAATATTTTTGTCCTTCTATACAAAAATACAAAAAWAAATGAAATGTTTAAAAACATTTGACATACCTATGTTGTCATAGGAGGTCCCTGGTGGGAATGGCATGTCTGAATCTCTTTGTAAGTCTATCCCTTCATAGGGATAGTCATCTAGGGAAATGACCTGTCACTGCCACTAGTAGAAGAAATCCTCGTTGTAGGGTGTCGGCACCCTACCTCCCCCCTGCCACCTCATTACCTCGGTCCACCATGCCATGGTTGGATCACAAGGTCCTCTCGAAATAATCTCGACTCTAGGACCCAAACCTGGAACCTGCTTGAAGAAGAAATTGCATAGAATAGAGGCAAACCCAAAATTCCTCTTACTCCCCTATTTTCACACTATCAACTGGCTCTTCATATTTACCAGTAGTGAGGTACACCAATCATATACTGTGGGTCTCATACACTGCACTGCATAGAAAATGAGCGGCCTAGATTCCTAGTGCAACGAGGTTGAACCTATGATCCTTTAATACAAGCAAGATGATCTTCAGGATGAGATTGTTTATTTCCTGGATAGGGAGTTGACTCCCTACCTTAGGAGTCCCTTCTACATAGTGGGCATTGATGTATTCCTCTATTTTCATTACGCTCCCTACTCCCCGTGATTTGAGGTTTACAACCTCTCCCCGACATGATAGACCAGTCAAAAAGTAAATATCTTCCACTTCAATTCTCAATTGTTTCCCATCGAGGTTGAAGCTTTCATTCTCAGGGTCCCAGTAACTCACAAGCATATCGAGCAACCTCACTCGGGCCCTCATTCCTTTGAGTTCCCAAAATTTATATAAGCCACATCTCTTTAAATCCATTTGAGCCCTCAGATATCGATCCACAATAGCGTCGACCTCCTTGTGCTCTCTTTCTCTCCATTCAAGAACCATAATGCCAAGGACAAATCAAAATTTGAGTTAGAACCCTTAAAAATTATTGTTTGCATACCTGCACATGATCTAATGTACTTACAGTCACATCTAGGGTTGGATATACGTGCCCTACAGTTTTCAAAGGAGCGTATAGCTCATCGTATACGCAACTCGATTGAAGACAACCCGCGTACACCAAAATTCACATTTTGCACCCTCAATAAATAAAAATTTGGAACCTAATTTAAAAAATTAATCCACTAGAAATGAAGAGAAAGAGAAGAAGATTTACCTGATCCAGATAGTTTTTGATTTCATTGCCTAACGCTCCCACAATCGTCATTTGAATCTTGGAGGTATCTTGGTCCAATTTGCACTACTTGGGTAAAAAATCAAAATGGTGTTGGTCACTATAATTGCTTATTTAACTAAACAATCAAGTGCTACATAAATTGTCAACCCAGGGAAGTTTGTTTATTTCAAAGGTAATTATGCACTGTATATGCTCAATCTCAAAAGCAATCTAGAGTTGTAGTAAAAATACATTAATCACACTTTGCCTTGAATAAACTGAAGTTCTACTCTGAATTACAGGAAAGCAACCTACCTATTGCAGAGTTCAAAGTTTAAAGAAATAATTATCCAAAGAATCCTAGATTACATTAAGAAAATAAAAACCTAGGAAAGAAATCCTTCAAGATGCTGCAAAAGGAAAGACCAACTATTCTGTAACAGAGAACAAGACCCTATTCCCCAAGCAGGAATCTTCAACACCTGTTTCCAATTATCACACTTTCATGAACTCATTGCTAATTGAAATGATTGACACACACCGAAGGCTAACTATCTTTTAACAGAGAACAGGACCCTATTCCCCAAGTAGGAATCTTTAACACCTGTCCTTGATTATCACGCTTTCATAAATTCACCAAACAGGATTGCTAACTAGAATGATTAACAGTTACCCAAGCATGAATTATATGAAAACAATGTAACGACCAGTAAAGAAGAGTTTCAGCAAGGCAGAGTTCAGTAAAGTAGTGTTTCAGCAAAAGAAAATTTAATCAAGGCATGAACAGAAATAACACTAACACACTACAAAGCTAATGGGTGAATCTTGTGAAGAAGGTGGGCCCTCCCTTCTCACAAGATTCCCCTGAAACGAAAGGAACTAGAGAGAAATACTCAGAACAATCTTTTATTCATCTCTCAACTGTATCATATTACAATGTCTGAAGTAAAACACGTCCTTCTCTGTAAATCCTTTCTTAACCAAGAAGAAGGTCCTCTCTAATGATGATTTCCTCTTATTTAAAGAGGAGAATCCTCTCGATACAATTTGATCATCAAATTACATGTGCACATCTGAATCCTATTCTTAGTCAGATCAAATCTCTATATTGGAATAGGATATCTTGGTCTCCCGTAACAGAATGTTATTACAATAGTTGAAAAGGTGCTGAGTGAGGTGTTGTTGTTTCGGCTGGAGTAACAACTTCCTTATTTTATCTTCTTGTTACTGCTGTTGTATGTTGTTTCAACACTGCAAATCGCGGGCTATTTCAGCAACGGGATTTGTGTTCTGACTGTTTCAGCAACGTGGTCTCACACAATTGCGATGGTTAATTCTAGCTCAAGGTGCGGCTGTTGTGGTCAGTGTAATAGCTTCATTGTTGTTTCAGCATCGTAGACCACGGAGAGTGTAACAGCTTCTTCTTGTGTGAGTTTTTGTTTCAACATCGTAGACCACGGAGAGTGCAACAACTTCTTCTTGTATGAGTTTTTGTTTCAGCATCGTAGACCACAGACTGTGTAACAGCTTCTTCTTGTGTGAGTTGTTGTTTCAGCATCGTAAACCATGGACTGTTTCAGCCATGGGGCTTGCATACTTTTGACTGTTTCAGCAACGGGCCTTCAAACAACAATGATAATCTGCAGTTTGAACTGTTTCAACACTTATATATTTCTGATCAACGGTTAAGTACGAGAGTAATGTAAAATTATATGAAAACAGATTAAACATATAGTAAAGAGAAGAGACATTATATACCTTTGGAAAGATAGGGTAAGGTGATAATGTGAGTTTAAATGTGAGTGAAAAAGGGATGTAATGGTAGCAAAAAGTGATAAAAAAGGTACATTATAGGGTCCTAACATCCCCACCAACTTAAAAGGTTGCATGTCCTCAGGCAACTTCAATTTGAATCAGAATCTGAATACTGACTATGAGCATGCAAGTTACTTAAGAAGTAGCTGTGGAAAGTGTTGTCTGTTAGAGCTCTGGATCCTTGAATGCGTTGTAGCCTTTGCCAAGCTGTTGTTTCGGCCTTCTTGGGMAACTTATAATGAACTTGATATTTCTCTACGGGCATCCACAAGATAGAAAAATGAAACTGATAACCTATCCAGCTTTCAGCACATTGCTGAACACACTTGATGTAGCTAGGTACCCTAGAGATTGTTGTCTCAATATTAGTGGGGCTAAAGGGATTGTGTTCCTATCTTTTCCCTGTAGATTGTTGCCAAAACATATTATTTTCTTGTAGGGCAGCAATCTCTGTGGATTTAATGAACTGTTGACAATCCTGAAGCACTGTTGTCTGTAGTTTCCAAATGTGTTGAGTCATCCCCGGTTTCTTCAAAAACTAATAATACTCTATAACAAAGGTGGCAACATTTTGTGGTTCTGGCCATATCCAGAGAAGGTGGTTATCCTCGTTATGCTTGGCAGCTAGGAAGTCATCCTGCCATATAATCTGATTGTTAAGGAAGGAGGTGAGTGCCCGAATCTGGATGTCACCGACAAGAGGGTTAAGGTTAAGCTGTCGGTTTCCAGGGATAGCCTCATTATGAAAATATACCTCACAGAGGAGGTGCTGATCCATAGAAGATGCTTCTGCAAAGGTTTTAACAAAATGTGTTGGATTTAACACTACATGGGGTCTGCCTTCTTTGATTTATTTAATCTGAAAAAATGTAGGTCGTTCCATGAGGAACAAAGAGTAATTGCAGGATGGTTTCCTTGTAGCCAACAACTTTTGTGCCAAGTCAAATATTAGGAGCAATTTTCCTTTTAGCTCTTTATTTTGTTTCTTATGGGCACGGGATTCCTGGTGTGTTTTCTCCAAAGTTTCCCAGTTTGAATAGATATGGTTTAGCCAGAGTAGTCTGTGTTCCTGCAGGCTTTTGTCCTATGTAACAACAGACTCTTTTTTCCATTTGTCTACTATTGTCTGCTCATTCCATGGTTGAGTTTGTGTTTCAGCATTGCAAGTGGTAGGCTGAGATAGGGTCTGAGTGGCTTGCTCCACAAAGGTGTGGGTATTGATCTGGCTAGGAGGGGAAGATTCATCAATAGGCAGTGTTTGTACAACTTTATTAACAAAAACAAGGGTTTCAGATTTGACAATTGTTGTAGGCCAGGGTTCAGTTTTAATTTTGGAAGGTCCTGCTGGTTCTTGTGTAACAGCAGGGTGTTCTTCTTTGACTGCAAAAGTCGTAGGTGTAGGGGAAGATCCTGGCATTGGAATTTGAATTACTTTGTAGCCTACTTGATAATAGATGTCCCCACATTGACTGCACATATACTCTCTACACGGATTCTCTGTTGTATTTTCCTCTGTCATGGTCACTATGCAAGCTAGGGTGTACAATTTAAGTTCCTTCTCATAGGCTTCCTTTGCCATGGCTAGCTCTTGCTTGTAGGCTTCCAATTCAGACCTTAGGAACTCATTTTCTTGTAAGATAGAGGCCATTGTTGGTTCTGGAAGAGGGGTGACTGGTTCTTGTGTAACAGTCACAGTCGCACTAGCTGGTTCTTTTGGAGCAGCTATAGGATCGACAGTTGATTCTTGTATTTCAACTTCTTGATGTAGAGAAAGTAATGCTGCAGCACCCTGGGCATCTGATTCTTGTATCTCAGTAACAATATCAGCAGCTGGTTCTTGTGTTTCAGCTATAGTTGGTTCTTGTGTGACAGCTATAGCTGGTTCTTGTGTTTCAGCTACTGAATGAGTAGCTGGTTCTTGTGTTTCAGCTACTTGATGAGTAGCTGGTTCTTGTGTTTCAGCTACTGAATGAGTAGTTGGTTCTTGTGTTTCAGCTATTGAATGAGTAGCTGGTTCTTGTGTTTCATCTATTGAATGAGTAGCTGATTCTTGTGTTTCATCTACTTGATTTGAAAAGGATGATGTCATAACACACTGGGCCTCTGGTTCTTGTGTTTCAGTGCCCGCGGGTGGAATAGGTAAAAATTCTGGGATTTGGGAGGTTGGAGGTGTACGGGGTTTTAATCGGATGGGTTGGGGATTTAGGGCAGTGACAGTAGTGGTTTTTCTTGTTGATGCCCTTGTTCATTTTATTTGTAAAAAGGGCGGAAAAAAGGGAATTTTCTTTCATTTGCGTGGGGGTTTTTCCTCAGTGATGGGACAATGAGAGTTGTCTGGTTCATAATTATCGCTAAAGATATGAATGATAGGAGTGGATGATTCTGGTAATATGTGGGGCGGGCTTGGTATGGTAGGAGGGTTAATTGGATTAATTGGGTCTGTAGGCGGACTGTTAGGTGCTTTCGGAGGGTCTGGAGGGTTTTGTGGTTGTTGTTACTGAAGATTTTCAGGATATTCAACAGCTTCTTAGGGGTCTATGGGTGGGTTGTTTAGGGGAGGGTTTTGCTGGGCAAAACCCTTTTAGATAAGTAGTTGAGCGAGACGGTGATGGGTGAGGGAAAGGGTAGGATTTTTATCCTTTTTACAGTAATGCGACATATTTTTAAGACATCCGAGATGATAATAAGGAATGTTCACCAATCTAGCATGTCGTAAATGAGACAACAGGACAAAATCATACTGGTAGACTACCTGGTATCGACCTTCATAGGTAAGGTAGTGCTTGACAAAATCTGCGACTTTTGGCCATGGAGGCAGCAACGAGCTAAGTCGGACACCACTGCCTTTAGGCTCAATTTGTTCCCCTGGCAAGAGGAAATCCTGCTGGGCATTAAGAATGATATGTTTGCGGCTGAACCAGCGAATGCCATTGGTAGGGAGACCTGAAACCTGTGCTATATCCTCCTCTGTAACTGGAATCTGAACCCCTTGAACAATGGAATGATCTTCCTGGAGATTTCAAGCAAATTGAAGAACATGTTGTTGATCAAATCCCTGTAGCCTTTGAAAATAACCTAGCCATCCTGCTTGCAGAAAAATTTGATAGACTTCTGGATAGAGTTCTAATAGGGTTGTCGTGGCGGGTTCGTACTGTATAACAGGGCCTCCCATAGCTAACATCTCAGTAAAATGCACCGTCAGAGAGTCGAGTAACCGTTTCTATGCAGATTAAGTTTTTCAGGTGAAGGCATGCAAATGGTGGTAAAACAACGAAAGGATGGTAAAAAGATAATGGTGGTGGTCAGTTCGTGTGAAATGATGGTATAAGATTTCGATATGCCCCCCCCCCCCTCAAGTACGACTGAAATAATGATTTTTCATGAGTGGTAATTATGAGTTGGGATCTTCTCATTAACTATAGCTCAATTGTATTTACATATAAGGTTTACATACCTCATCTTTACCTTTTGATTCGTACTTCAAACAAAATATAGTGCCTGTCCATAATAGTTCTGCAGTGGCTGTGGCAGAGACTTTTGATTTGTTAGAGGAATTGTATCAAGGATTTGTTTACTGGAAGGAAAAAATGTAGTATGAGAGCACAAAAGCTTATTGACAGAGAATGCTGAAAAGTTGGTGTTTCAGCAACAAGGAAAGAATAGAGAAATGTTTGTTGGAAGGGTGATGTTGCAGAATACTACTGAGGAAGTGATGTTTCAGCCATAGAAAGAAGGGTGAAAAATTGTTGAACGGTGTTGTTTTGGCAATGGGAAAATGTGAAAAATTGAAGAACAGTGGTGTTTCGGCAATGGGGAAAATGTGGAAAATTGCGGAACAGGGGTGTTTCAGCAATGAGAAAATGTGGAAAATTGTTGAACAGTGGTGTTTCAGCAATGGGGAAAAAGTGGAAAATTGTTGAACAGTGGTGTTTCAGCAATGGGAAAAATGTGGAAAATTGTTGAACAGTGGTGTTTTAGCAATGGGAAAAGAATATGAAAAATTGTGGAACAGTGGTGTTTCGGCAATGGGGAAAACTATGAAAGATTGCTGAATAGTGGTGTTTCAGCAATGGGAAAAGAAAGGCAAGAACTTGTGAAACAGTGGTGTTTCAGCGATGGGGGAAAAGGCAAAAAGTTGTTGAACAGTGGTGTTTCAGTGATGGGGGAAAAGGAAAAAAGTTGTTGAACAGTGGTATTTCAGCAATGGGGAAGCTTGGCTCTTCTTGAAGTAAGATCGTCCTTTCTTAGTAGGCCTTTGCTTTGATCGAGAATTTCCAAAAATCAATTGTAACATGCTATTTCCTGATAGGGATTATTAGTAAACGAAATCTAATCTAATACTAAATAAATTAAATTAAAAAGAATTAATTGCAATGAGGGGTAGGAGGCCCCTCTAAAAAGAGGTAATGAGAGTCTGCCACACATGTGGTCTTAAAATCTTCTTTGGAAATAGGGCGCTGGTACAGATGGAGCCAATGACCATTTACAAGTAATGGTGTTTTAGAGTCATCGATTGTGAGGAGCCTTACTGTTCCATTGGGGAAAATAGTGTCCACTTCGTAAGGTCTAAGCCATCTTGTACGCAATTTCCCTTGAAATTCTTTAAACCGGGAATCATATAGTAGGGCCCAATTACCTTTTTGGAATTGCTTATGCTTGATAGTTTTTTCATGCCATTTTGACCTTTGCTGTTGAATCATAGATGTTTGATGAATGGCATCTAGTCTTTTTTCATCCAATTCATTAAGCTGTTGCAACCTGGCTGTCTGTGCATCGGTCAAATCAAGGTTGACAGCTAAAGTAGTCCTTAAGGTTTTGATTTCAAATTCCACAGGAAAGACAACACTTTTTCCATAAACTAATTCATAGGGAGAGAATCCTATAGTATTTCTCCAGGTAGTTCTGTAAGCCCATAATGCCTCAGGGAGCCTATGAGACCAGTCCTTTCTATTTTCCTTCACTGTTTTTGTGAGAATGGCTTCTATTACTTTATTTGTGCTTTCCACCTGTCCATTGGCTTGGGGGTGGTATGCTGTAGTCATTCTATGTTGAATACGATATTTTTGAAGGGTGGCTTTAAAACCGTGAGAAGTGAAAGGAGGTCCCCCATCTGTAACTAATTCTCTTGGCACTCCAAATTTGATGAAGATGTCTTCAAATAGGAAATCTAGAACTACTTCTTCAGTCACTCTATGGAGTGCTTTATCTTCCACCCATTTGGTCATATAATCTGTGTAGACCACTATGTAAACTATTTGATTGGATGGGGGGTTAATGGGTCCTACAAAGTCTAAGGCCCATCTTTCGAATGGTTCAAGTACTATCTAGGGGTTTAATGGAATTTCATCTCTATGATTAGGTTGGCCCATACTTTGACAGCTATCACATGATTGAACATATTTCTTTGCATCTTTAAAAAGTGAGATCCAATAATACCCCATCCTGAGAATTTTATGTGCTATTCTCTTATCCGCAAAATTCCCTCCACAAGGGCCATCATGGCAAGCTTTTAGTAGAACATAAACCTCATCTTCTCTAATGCACCTACGGATTTCTTGATCAAGTCCTGTGTGGAAAAGACACCCACTTATCCAGCTATATCGAGCACTTTGTTGAATTATTCTTTTTTTCTCCTGGTGGGATAGGTGTGGTGGTAACTTCCCTGCAACCAAGTGGTTAGCGATGTATGCATACCATGGTGAGTGAGCAGATACTACAAATAGATATTCATCAGGAAAGGAATCATCTACTGGGGTATAATCATCAGGTGTTAACTGAGAAAGGAAATCAACAACTACATTTTCTTTTCCTGGTCTATCTACAATTGTAATATCAAATTATTGTAATAATAGTAACCATCTGGTGACTCTAGAATTTGTGATAGGTTTGTTCATTAGATATTTGATAGCTGAGTGATCAATATGGACAAGAGTAGAGTATCCAGTGATGTAATGTCGAAATTTATTAATAGCATAGATAACTACTAAGAATTCATTTTCGGTAACTGTATAGTTAAGTTCATCAGGAGTCATATTCTTGCTAATGAAGTAAATAGCATAAGGGAGATGATTTTCTTCTTGTCCCAAGACAGCTCCTATTGCAGTATCTGAAGCATCAAAGGATATATGAAAGGGAAGTGTCCAATTAGGTCCTCTAAGAATAGGAGCTGTAGATAACTGATGTTTAAGTGTATTAAATGCTTCCTGGCAAGAATTAGTCCATTTGAATTCGGCATTTTTCATCAGTAACACAAACAGGGGAGAGGCTATTTTGGAAATTTTTTTGATAAATCTTCTGTAGTATCCAGCATGTCCTAGAAAACTTCTTACCTCTATTTGGGTTTTGGGAGTAGGAAGATTTTTAATGACTTGTATCTTGGATGGATCCACCTGAATTCCTTGAGATGAAATAAAATGTCCAAGCACTATTCCTTCACTCATCATCATATGAAATTTTTCTATACTTAAGGAGAGGTAGGCTTGTATACATCATTTAAGTACTTTCTCAAGGTTTTGTAGTGCTTCCTGAAAAGAAACACCATAAGGGGTAAAATCATCCATAAAATTTTCCATAGAGTCATTAAGCATATCAGAAAAGATTCCTATAACTGCTCTTTGAAAGGTTGATGGTGCATTACATAGTCCAAATGGGAGAACTCTATAAGCAAAAGTTCCCCAAGGGCTAGTAAAAGTGGTTTTATCTTGGTCTTGGGGTGCAATTTTGATCTGATTATACCCACTGAAACCATCTAAAAAGGAGAAAAATTTCTTCCCTGACAAACTATCTAGCACATGATCAGTGAATGGTAATGGGAAGTGATCTTTTTGAGTGGCTTTATTTAAGGATCTATAATCTACACATACTCTCCATTTCCCATTTTTCTTAGAAACTATTACCAACGGGGAAACCCATTCACTGTCCGATATAGGATATATAAACCCTGCATTGAGCAATTTTTGAAGTTCTTCTTTAAGGATTTCTCTTAAATTAGGGTTCATTCGTCATTGAGATTGGTAGATCGGTCGACAATCTTCCTTGATATATATATGATGAGTACATAATTCGGGAGAGATTCCTTTCATATCTGTATAGTCCCATGAAAATGCTTCTTTATGTTCAAGAAGTAACTTCATTAATTGTTGTGTTTCAGCATCTGTCAGGTTAGGGTTTATGTTCAGTGTTTTGCCAGGTTCAATTTCTACTAGTATGCTTTTAGAAGAGATGGTGGCAGATGTTTGAGGTGGGTTTTCAGAGTTAACGTTTTCCTGATTATCTGAATCCAAAAGTGCAGCTAGTTGGTTATGAGTTTCTGGAGTCATAGAGGAGGGTTCACAAATAAAATTATTAATTACTTCATCCTCAGTGGCATCTTTAAGGCTAAAGGCTTGTCTGATGGTCAGGACGGGTTGAGTAAGTTGATCATCAAAGTCTACCCATAAAAAATTATCATTATTAATCAAGGGTGTAGCGTGAGGGTAGAGGGTAAGTTGTTTAGTCTCGTAACCATTGGAAATTGTCATTGAACTTGATCTATAGCTGATAAAAGAATCTGTTGTGGCTAGCCAAGGCCTACCCAAAATTAGAGGGTAGCCCCCCAACTTTGTTTTAGGTTGTAATATCACAAAGTCAGCTGGATAATTCTAGGATTCTACTGAGATAATTAGGTCTTCAATGACTCCCTCCAATTTTATTGTAGAATGGTCAGTTAATTCTAGGATGGTTGGGGTGTCTCTGATTTCATTTTGCAGTTGTAACAATTGTGAGGTTTCCAGAGTCATAATATTGATAGCAGCACCTAAGTCTACCATGACTCGAGGGATTATCGTTTTTCCAATTTGTACTGAGACGGTAGGGTGGCCGGGATCACCATATTTAACTAGGGGAACTTTACCTGACATTAGTGCAGACAAGTCACCCATGACATGCACTGTGAGGGGATCCTTAATTTTCCTACCAGGTTTMTTAACAAAAATGTCTCGCATAGTCCTAGCATAAATTGGTACATCTCGGAGTGCTTGTAATAGAGGGATTTTGACATAAAKATTTTGTAATTCCCCTAGAAGATTGAAAGCCGGTGGCTCAGGCGTTTTAGTCAAAGCTAAACGCTCAGGAAATGGTGGTTTTGTTGTTTCAGCAGCAGTGTTAGAGGATGATTGTACCTCTTCAGGTACATCATGCTCTTTTGTTTCCTCTTTATCAGAAGAGGTAACATCAGCTATGATAGGTTCTACTATTCTCCCAGATCATAAATGAATATCATTGCATTGCGCAGGGAGAAGAGAGAATGTAGGCTGGTTATAAATATCAATGCACTGCACAACTTTATTATTAGGGTTGGGGTTAGGTTGTACAGGTAGTCGGGGCCTCATTATTTGATTGTTTGGTGGAGTACCTGATGGTAAGGAGAGTGGTTGCAGAAATTGTGATTAAGGTAATTGATTTGGGAACGGGGGTTGTTGTCCTCTCCAATTTGGATTCCATTGGTTCAAATACAGTTGTTGTTGTTGTGGAGGCCAAGGAGTCCACATTGATGAATCAACAAAGGGTGGGTTAGTTTGTTGCATGGGTGGATAATTCATTTGGTTTAGGTATTGCATTTGATTATAGGGAGGGTAATTCATTTGATTAAAAGAAGGATAGTTATTCCAACGATCAGAAGATGTAAATGGCATATTAGGATTCATACCTTGTCCCCGCGGTTGCCATTTCCTTCTCTGTGTCAACAGATAGACAACTTCAACTTCTTCATTAGTTGGTTGTAATGCTGCCTTGATCCCTGGTAAAGAAGGACATTGTTGAGTTTCATGATCTTTATCACAGATGGTGCAGATTAGATTTTTGTCCAATGGGCATTCCCTTCATGGGTGCTTGTCTCTGCATTTAGAACAAAAGATGGACAGAGATGCTTCTACTTCGGCTTGTTTCTTTTGAATCTGCAGGGTATCAATTTGTAAGGAAAAAGAGATTAACATTTCAATTTTAAAACCTTCAATTAAATTACCTATTTCGGCTCTTGTTGCTCCCCCACTGGATGATTTTTGAACTCTTGAAAATGTGGTATCCCTGCTATTTGATCTATTTCTTGAAGCTCCTCTTGAACATCTTTTACATAGATTAACAATTTCATCGTACGGTTCTTTAGATATGTCCCCTTTTCCAAGCATATTCAACATATCTAGACAGTCATCCCTTACTCCTTTTAATAATATTGTTTTAAGAATATCTTTACTTACATCGGGGTGACTGGATCTTTGTAGATTATACTGTAGCCTTTCTACAAAGTCCTCTATATTTTCATCCTCTTTCTGTATCATCTTGAATAGTTCTTCCCTTTTTTCTCTTGTTCAGCAATAGTACTGGTATTTATGCAGGAATTTCTGTTTCATTTGATCCCATGTTGTGATTACATGGCCTCCAAGACTCATGAACCATCTTAGTGCATTTCCTTTCAATGTTGCTAGAGATAGCTTTAATTTTTGAGCATTGGAAATGTAATCATAACTTCTGCATAGTATGTCAAACTCAAAAAGGAATTCATCAGGATCCTCTGAAGACAAACCATGAAAGTTAGGTAGTGCTGAGAGTGGAATGTTCTTCATGAGAGATACCCCTCTAGGAAGATCACCAATAGGAAATCCTAATGTGGAAAAAGAGTTTTCATCATTTACCTCTCTTTCAGGACTTGCCTGTTCTTCATGGTGCAATTCTTCATTATACTCATCCATGTTTTCTTCTGTTTGCTCCCCTGCTACGCTTTCTCTGTCCTCAATGTTTCTTGTTGGTTTCTCGACTGTATCAGGATTCCAAACCTCTTTCCCCGTTTCAAAGTTTGCTTGAAATGAAGGTTGGGATTTTGGTTTCTGAGAGTTTGGTCGTTGAGCAACAAATTCATACTTTGATATAATCTCGTCAATATAAGTCTTTCTTCCTCCCCTTCCTCTACCCCTGCCACCTGTAGGGTCAGTGTCTTTGGGGTCTCCGTGTCCTATCATGCAATATTTGTATCTTAAATAACATAAGTGCTTTTGAAATCGATAATTACTTTCCCTGGCAACGACACCAAAATGTTGGTCACTATAATTGCTTATTTAACTAAACAATCAAGTGCTACATAAATTGTCAACCCAGGGAAGTCTGTTTATTTCAAAGGTAATCACGCCCTGTATATGCTCAATCTCAAAAGAAATCTAGATTTGTAGTAAAAATACATTAATCACACTTTGTCTTGAACAAACTGAAGTTCTACTCTGAATTACAGGAAAGAAACCTACCTATTGTAGAGTTCAAAGTTTAAAGAAATAATTATCCAAAGAATCCTGGATTACATTAAGAAAATAACAACCTAGGAAAGAAATCCTTCAAGATGTTGCAAAAGGAAAGACCAACTATTCTGTAATAGAGAATAGGACCCTATTCCCCAAGAAGGAATCTTCAGCACCTGTTTCCAATCATCACACTTTCATGAACTCATTGCTAATTGAAATGATTGACACACACTGAAGGCTGACTATCTTTTAACAGAGAACATGACCCTATTCCCCTAGCAGGAATCTTTAGCACCTGTCCCTGATTATCACACTTTCATAAATTCACCAAACAGGATTGCTAACTAGAATGATTAACAGTTACCCAAGCATGAATTATATGAAAACAATGTAACAACCAGTAAAGCAGAGTTTCAGCAAGGCAGAGTTCAGTAAAGTAGTGTTTCAGCAAAAGAAAATTTAATCAAGGCATGAACAGAAATAACACTAACACACTACAAAGCTAATGGGTGAATCTTGTGAAGAAGGTGGTCCCTCCCTTCTCACAAGATTCCCCTAAAATGAAAGGAACTAGAGAGAAATGCTCAGAACAATCTTTTATTCATCTGTCAATTGTATCATATTACAATGTCTGAAGTAAAACATGTCCTTCTCTATAAATCCTTTCTTAACCAAGAAGAAGGTCCTCTCTAATGATGATTTCCTCTTTTTTAAAGAGGAGAATACCCTCGATACAATTTGATCATCAAATTACATGTTCACATCTGAATCCTATTCTTAGTCAGATCAAATCTCTATACTGGAATACGATATCCTGGTCTCCCATAATAGAATGCTATTACAATAGTTGAAAAGGTGTTGAGTGAGGTGTTGTTGTTGTGGTTGGAGTAACAACTTCCTTATTTTATCTTCTTGTTACTGCTGTTGTATGTTGTTTCAGCATCGCAAATCGCGGGCTGTTTCAGCAACGGAATTTGCATTCTGACTGTTTCAGCAACATGGTCTCACGCAGCAGCGATGGTTAATTCTGGCTCAAGGTGCGGCTGTTGTGGTCAGTGTAACAACTTCATTGTTTTTTTAGCATCGTAGACCACGGAGAGTGTAACAGCTTCTTCTTGTGTGAGTTGTTGTTTCAGCATCGTAGACCATGGAGAGTGTAATAGCTTCTTCTTGTATGAGTTGTTGTTTCAGCATCGTAGACCACACACTGTGTAACAACTTCTTCTTGTGTGAGTTGTTGTTTCAGCATCGTATACCACAGACTGTTTCAGCCATGGGGGGTTTGCATGCTTTTGACTGTTTCAGCAATGGGCCTTCAAACAACAATGATAATCTACAGTTCAAACTGTTTCAACACTTATATATTTCTAATCAACGGTTAAGTACGAGAGTAATGTAAAATTATATACAAAACAGATTAAACATATAGTAAAGAGAAGAGACGTTATATACCTTTGGAAAGATAGGGTAAGGTGATAATGTGATTTTAAATGTGAGTGAAAAAGGGATGTAATGGTAGCAAAAAGTGTGAGCAAAAAGGTACATTATAGGGTCCTAACAAATGGTATAGTAATTTTTGGTTTTGTTACTATTTATAAACATTTTTTACCCACTTTCTATAGTGTTAAGCCATTTTTTCACCTAATGGACTAGTACAAGGGTGGATCGAGTTGGTTTTTGTAGTTTTAACCAGAGATTCTTGCAGATTTCAACATTATGTTGGTCATTCATTACCACAAGTAGGTATTTTCATTACCCAACATATAGGATAGGTATCCATTCCATCATGCATTTTCACATTATCCTATAATTGTAACCTGTTATGCCTTAGGTATGAACCCATTTGTTGCAACACAAAACCTTCCATATGCTATAAGTTGTGTTGTTAGAAAGTGGTAGAGACTTGCCAAAAATGGGTGCCCTAGTTAGATCCCCTACTTCACTTGGTTCCCATGCAGAGATATTTTCCATAGGACCGAGAGTCGCTCATAGCTAGTACATGACTTGATGTTGAGCCTCATTTCTCACTCATAAACATGTTTCCTTATACCCCGAGGACTCCCAAATGAGTTTAATTTAAGCTCTTTTCCAACTCGTCTTTGAAAAGATAAAATATTGCCGAGTGATTTGTCCCTTTCTCACTCGTTAAATTGGACTTGAAAGGTCATGAGTCTTAGTTAAGCTCTTTTCTGACTCGTTTTCAAAAAGAGAAAAGATTGTCGAGTGAACTTGTCTCTTTCACACTCGTAAATTGGATTTGAAAAGACGTCTATTTGGAACAAGTTTATCCATTTTTTACACCAAGTAGAATAAAAGACATAAAAAATGACATTTTTTGGCATTAAGCTGTGATTGCATCTCATGCCCTTGCTTGAAGTATTGAGCCTATAGTCGGTTCTCGATTTGCATTATAAACAGTTTGCCTCAATACTTTTTCATCCTCAACCAAGCAGAGCCTTGTTTATATCCTTCGTAATTTGACACCATATACCTAGGAGGGAACATTCCCCCGAGTGTCCATCTCCCGCATGCATTTCCCTGCATTGAGCATAGGTATTTTCCACTGTTGGAACTAGTTTTTCTTACTTGCAACACTTGTTTCCTCCTTTGTATCATAGCATTCATTTGTCTATGAAAAAACAAAAAAAAGATGGGTGGGAAGGGAGTATTATCTCATATTGGCAGTAGTTGTGTCACCTTTGAACAGAGCACAAAGTTATTGAGTCCATTCATCATCATAATTTTGGGATTAGCATGGAATTAGGAAGATGAGCTCATTATAGAGTTTTCTCTATCGACTGGTTACTCTTCTAGTCCCTATAGAGAATTTCATTGATGCCTCATGCATCTCATGGTTTCATCATTGGGTCTATGCTACTGAAGTCCTCCATATGTCTCATGCTCTTATTCAAAGGAAGTCTATCAACCTGTTTCGGCCACTCCTCGGAACTCTTGAATTTTCATGTCGGCCATACCCTCAGTTTGTCTCAGAATCGCATGATATTGTAGTCCTATCATGCACCCTGGACCTACTTTCATCATTGGTAGGTAACCTTGAACCCAACAATAGACATTTCATTATTGGTAATTGATTGGGTGGTTTCCCTTGTGTTCGACGGCAAGACATATATTCAGACATTAGGATTTGTGTAGTGTCTTGGATGCCATTAGCCTTATTGGTGGTTCCCTCTCCTTTGTCGACAATTTTCATCATTGGCTTCTATTCAGAGGGTATTTTTCATGTACTTCTTGCACTTGGCACATGCCAAAGATGCACAGGGTTGTTGGTTCGTGAACATGTTCTTCGTTTGATTTCCACCAAATCATGAAGCTCTTGCTTTCTACCTCATGCTGACTTATGAGAGATTCCTTAATGCTCTCCTTTAAGTGGGTCTCCTTCCATCGAATTCAGCCCATTTATTTTGGAAATGGGACCTGGAGTCTTATGATTACCTTGAGGCTTGTAGTCATTAGTGGCAGGCTCTCTTGTCATCGACAGTTAGGAATACATCAGTGTCTCCTGATCGATGGATTCTTTAGGTGTTCGACACTAGCTCCTTTATTCACACTTGTAAGAATGTACTCGGTGCCTTGATACCAACTTTCATCATCAATAGGTTGTCTCGCATTTGTTAATGGTATACATCAATGATCGGTAATCAAGCGATGTCTCGTTGTGTTTGACCTCAACTCCTTTATTCACATTACATAGATTTGCACCTTTGGTGGATTGTGTAATAAGTATTGAAGATATCACTATGTGGCCATAGCTTTCCTAAGCTGTTGCTTTCTTTTCATTTGGACCAGTACCTATATGAGTTCAGTAATAATGGGAGATAAGATTGTACTCCATTGTATACATATATCTTCATATTGGTTTTGAGACTAGTTCTACTGGGCCTTGTTTGTGACTATGACAACTTGTGGCATGTAACTGCATTTGTATTTTCTTATTCATGTCCACAGACACTTGTTTGGTATATTTCCACATGGATCTGCAGTGTAATTTTATTGGAAGCCATGTATGAAAAGTCAGTACATAATGTAATGAGAAACTAGTCCGTCCCATTGGTTCCCTAGCACTCCACTTCTGGGTTGTTTATAATGTATTTTGGCCATCGCAGATACTCCTCTGACCTCACACATTAGGGGGCATATGTTATAGCAAGATATGCCTCACCCTATGCAATCTTTCATAGAGGGCCTTATTCAATTTCCCTATGCAGACTTATCTTCCATGTTGATAAAATTCAAAGACATAAATTAATATTTTTCCACATGTACGCATCTTGCACACTATACAACATGTGTATTCGTAGGCTGCTCCACTACAACCCATGTACATTGGGATTTGTGCCAAAAAATAAAAATTAATGTTGGGTTTCCATGTCACGATAGGAGATCTATGATCATTGGCCTTCCATATAATAGAAACATTCTGACTTGGTCATTAAGTTCCATTCTAAAGCCTATAAATGGGCCAATTCTTAGCTATGGAAAGAGGAGAAAGAATTAAACTTTGAGAGAAAAGTTACTCTGGAGAAATTATTTACTTCATATTGAGTCTGCATCCATTTGTCCTTTAAGTATGAACACAGTGTTCATCCCCCAAGATCTTCCCTTATTGATTGAGAACCTCATCGTTTCTCTCTTATGAGCTTGCCTTTGGTGGAGGATTGAAGTGGTGGAGGCCCAATTGGAAGGAACTTAGTTTCTTGGTTTTTAACCCTGCCAACATGGAAGTCTGTAAAATTTTCACTTCTGTTGATCATTTATTAATAGAAATACTCTTTTCCCGTCCAATTTATATCTTGAAAATATATTGAGTTATCATCCATGGGTGTATTTGTTATGTATATTAATGGATTGTGCTATCTAATGTGCTAACCTGTTATATTATCACCATATGATTTATTTTCTTGTTTGTTGAGAACTTTTTGCAGGTATATAGCTTTGGGTCAAAGTTATCAACAATGGAATTCATCGAACATCTGGACGAGGTAGGCATGTTTCTTATCTCGCTTGCATGTTGGTTTATATAGCATGTTTTTGGGATAGAGTTGATTTCTACAGTCATTTCTATCTGTTGTGGTTTACCCTAGCCATAGAGATATTTTCCTTGTAACAAACATGGGGTTAAATTGTGCCAGAGGCATGAAAAAGTGGAAAAACTCAGAGATCAGGGGTACATGGACTATGGCATACTCTAGGTTTATGAACAATGTCAGAATGAGAAAAGGAGAGTGGATTCCCCAACCAAGGGATACATGGGTTGCGTTGCCTTGAAAAGAAGGTCGTCAAGGGTGACAACAAAAAGATAAGTAAATGAAGGAAACAAATGATTTTTATAATTAGCAAATAAATAAAGAATAATTTTGGATGAGTGTACAGATACAGAAACAGGTGCCCCAATGCGAGATGGCTTGGCCTGTGAGGGTGCAAGTTGCATGGAGAAATGGTGGAGGGTGGGGGCCCCATGGGTGGGTTTCTATATGAGGTAAATGAATGGAGGGAAATATGAAAATGGGAAAACTAATTATGGATGAAATGGATGGTTAATGATACTACAGAGGTACAATCAAATAGAACAGAGATGAGATAACCTAGGAGTCCATTGAGAAAGCTAGCAACATGATGATAAGAAGTATGTGGCTTATTCTCGAGAGTGCATAAGACTATTGGGACTCCCGTCCCTAGGGGGTGAAAGCAGCATGAGTGTCAAAGTACCAAGGGGAATGATAAATGGAACAACTTATGTGGGGGAGAGTGCTACCGGATGACAATACCAAAATGAAGCAAAGGTGAAAATACTACAGAGCCGGATGTAGGGACCCTAAAGGTGAACGTCGAAGGGTGTGACTGGGAAATGCAATTGGTATTCATAGGGAATGATTACATTCCAGTGTCGAACATATACTTGAAGGGGTTACACTGCTTTTGATGACCAAGTACCTGCAAAGATTAGAAACCAAATACCCGACGTGAACAATATCTTATGATAAAGAACATATAACATTTATTTGATAATTTTGAACATGAGCATGCATACCTGGACGTGATGTGATGAAAATGCTCCCCCGGGGCCAAGTTTCGATGGTGACTCAGGGAATGTGACTGTGTAGATGGTGGGAACTTGATACCATGGCTGAAGATGGATTGGGAAACAAAGGCTCTGGGATCCTCTAACTGAGTGAGGAAGTTTGACAAAGGGGACTATATATGGTTGGTGGGCCCACAATGCCACCTCATTTGTACTCGTTGCTATAGTGAATTGACGAGAGTATTTGGAGGCGTTTTGTAGATTACGAGAGCTCAAGCTGACCAATCCGGGAGTTGAGAGAGTAAGGTTAGTGGTCCCATCCTCCTTCACACTATTAATTTCCTAGTTATTTGGTTAGGGGTCATACAAGGGTAGGTTTAGGGGTGGGACCACTAATGCGTGGGAGAAGGATGAATACTCGCACTCAGATGCGCGGGTATAATTACATCTCTGACGCATAATGTGTTGTTGTGCTTGACACAGCCGTGCATAGGGGTGCATGGGAGGGAAAAACAGGTGTGCATGAGATGCATGCCTATGAAAATTACAGTTGCGCATTGTGCGTAGTTATTTCTCATACAGTTGTGCATCAGTGCACGCCTGTGGAGAGAACAGTTACGCATATGTGCATACCTGTTGGTGTGACAGCTATGCATTGTTGTGCATTTCTTCTCTGACATCTGCACATTAATGCACAACTGTGAGAAGAACAGGCATGCATATGTGTGTGCTTGTGGGGGTGAAAGCCGTGCACTGGAGGCGAAGCTAAGGTGTTTTGAAATTTTGAATTTTTTGATATTTTTGATGAATGATGAGGGATGACCAAATGTTTTTATGTGGATGCAGGTGATCCACTTGTGATAGGAGAGTCAACATGCCAGTCCACTAGAGGGAGAGATACTGGGAGTGCCTCTAAGAGGTGGTGAGAGAGCATCCTAGTGTTCAGAGACACTTGGCAACCTGTGGGCTGCTCAAGTTCTTCGATTTCCCTTTGATATGGTCGCAAGAGTTCCTGCTTCAGTATTATATATCCATGTGGAGAGTTTATCTGTAGTGCTTCATTGTGAGGAGACAACAACTGACCTTCTCAGCTATTGAGGATATATATTTTCTAATGGGGCTCCCCTTCTGGGGAATGGCCCTGCCTATTGACCCTCAGTTGTTGGGGGATGTGAGACTGATAGACTTGGAACGACGCTACTGCTCGGGGATGAACCCGATGTTAGTTTCGGTTATCTGTATCAAGGAAATGGATGAGTTGTTGCCTCGGTGCATTTCGGCCATGGTGGTGAGGATGTATGGATCCTTAGCTACCTAGCGGATCTTGAGAGGTGAGCTGAGGATTGTGGAGAGGGTCCTAGATGGGGAATTTTTTGCCTAGGGGCTGATGCTGCACTTCAGGATGATGGGCAAGATTCACCCATGTCAGACCACTGATTCTAGTGAGTTTATGTTTGGGTCTATCCTAGTGGAATGATTTCTAGAGAGGGTGCCCATGTTGCACCCTATGATTTTGCTGGCACTTGTAGGGTCGCAGGAGCCTTGATTGATGTGGTGGACCCATATTTTGGCACATCACGGAAGGGGAGAGGGTGGCCACTACTTTATGACCATGGTGTCATGTGTTTGGCATCATATGCCACAGGTGATACTCCAATATCCATACAGTGTGATGGACTATCAGCACGACCCAAACATGGTGTTTCCTCCTAGTGAGGTCTGAGACCAGAGAGGTATGTTTGTGCATTTATGTTTTGTGATTTTGATAGCATAGCATATGATTATGTGATATATGGATGATAAATATACCTTTGGTTTTTGTATTTGCAGATGTGGGGCCCAGATACCATGAGGCTGAGATGGTCGGGGAGTCAGTGCGCCAGGGGCCAGTGCGACTACTACGAGTAGAGCCACGTGTAGGAGAGCAGTGCAGGAGATATGATGTTGGTGTTGATCCATTACGTGAGCCAAGGGAGGGATAGACACGTATATTTGATGATGCAAGTGTTGGACCATTGCATGAGCCGCGGGTACAGGCTAGAGGAGGGATGGAGGACCTTCATCGCTAGTTTGAGGAGTTTCTTCAGGGTGTGTCGGAGGGAATGTGGGATCATATCAAGGATGAGAGGGTCCTGGATCAGTGTGTGGGTGTTCTGACAGAGTGGTGGACCTTGATCCATTGGGCAACTATAGTGGGGGCAACGATGACTGGTTGACTGCCCCTTGGACTTAGAGGACCCCCAGTTATGGGGTGCCTCCCACTGACAAAGGACCTGGTGGGGGAGCTCTGGGGACACCATGAGTGTCGGTTTTGTTTTTTATATTTATATAGGTTTGTGAGCCCATTTTGTATAGGGTATTTGATACCCATATTGTATAGGGTAGGGGGTACCCATTTTGTACCTATAGGGGCGAGGGGACTCACTAGCCTACGAGCGATGTATATTTTGTACTTTTGTGAACATTTATGATACTTCGGAGGATATATATA
>JASDQU010438847.1:30198-42645 GCA_032191745.1 Picea mariana | reverse complement strand
TGCTATGTTAGGAGACAATGAACCCAAGGAGGAATCCAACGATGACACAAAATACACACTTGAGAGGGTTCAAGAAGATATTGTACTAGCGACATCATTGAAAGACAATGTGTAAGTCGTCTAAATGTTGAATTTGTTTCTTGGATCGAGCAGTGAGGTCATCCAAGTAAGAGAGTATGATGTGAGAAAGATCATGGAAAACATAATTCATGGCCCGTTGAAATGTAGAACTTGTATTTTTTAGTCCAAAAGGCATGACACGATAAGAAAAAGTACCCCATGGGGTAGTAAAAGCGGTTTTATATTGATCTGTTGGATGGGTTTGGATTTSATTGTAGCTGGAGAACCCATCCATGAAGGACAAGGCCTCATGGTCAACACAGTCATCGATAATTTGGTCAATGAAAGGGGTTGGGAAGTTGTCTTTGGGAAAATCATGGTTGAGATCACGAAAGTCGGTGCAGACGCGAATAGTGCCMTGTTTGTTTTAACGGGGACGGGGTTGGAAACCCATGAGGTATACACAATGGGGTAAATGAACCCTGTGATGCATAACTTGTCAATTTAGGCTTTGATAGTTTCATCTTTGGATTGCTAAAGTGGGTATTGCTTTTGAACGACTGGGGCAACATCTGGCCATGTGTCGATGTGATGTTCGACTATATAAGGATCGAGGCCGGGCATCTTTGTATATGACCAAGCAAAAATATCCCGGTATTCCTGAAAGAGAGATTTGTAAGCTGTGAGTTCCTTAGGGGAGCATGTGGGGCCAATGGTAATTTATTCTATGATTCTTTGTTTGATGGAAATGTCGATTTTGACAGTGGAGGAGATATTGGCCATGTTTCCTTCTTCAAAAGAATCTGGGGCAAGGATAGGGCTTTTGAACAAATATATATGCCCTGAAGGAATAAAATCATTGGTTTAGATTGCACATAAGGAGGCTTGCCTAGGAGGGTCAAAGGATTCCTGTGAAATCAAAAAGCACTCGGTGATGGAGTGAATTCCATGGAAAATTGGGGGTAGTGAGTTCCTCCAGGATATCTTCTTCGCAGTGGAAAATGTGAGAATACAGGGGATACGGGGAGGTGACATGGGTGACTGTCACATTGGGATTTTCCTCAAGTGGTGAAGACGTAGAGGGGATATCGTAGTGATGTTGGGATGGCTCGCTTTACATAAACCAAATGTCCAAACACTATAGGGGATAAACTGTGGTAGGGGGTAATATTTCCTGTGGGAAATGAACCAGAGAATTGGGAGGATTTGGGGGAATATCCTCAGACAATCTATCTATGAACCATGGAGGGATGGGAAGTGACTCAGGTTCTAGGGGGGTGATTTTGACAATATCTAGAGAGGGAAAGACTCTTGGTGAGATGGTCAAATGTTGTTGAATAGGGTTTGAATGATGACCTCAGTATGCCACAATCAAAGGACACCGATATGTGAAGTGAGAAAGTGAGTCACAATGAGCACAAGGGAATCTCATACGTACGGGGACTGAGGTAGATACATAATGAATGCCAGTGATGTGGATACCCAAAAGTGGTGGTGGATGGGGCTCTTAATGAAAGGTTTGGCATACTGTCATTAGCGACTGACAAAACTGAGGTAGAGCTGGGAAATGATGAGTGTTGTAGCCATATTTTGAACAGATGGCACAAGCGAATTTGGTTCACAATCCTTTACTTCCTATAGTGGAGGACATGGTCATAGTACTGTACGTGCTTGGAGAAGCGGAAAGCAGTGTGGTTTCTCGAGGGAGTTGGATCAGATTGCATAAATCGGGAAGAGAAGGACATATATTAGTGGGGTGTCCCTCTCTTTTGCATAATGCACAAGGAGGTTGAACTCAAGGAAGAAGTGGAGTTGTGGGCTCTTTCTTCTTCCATCTTTCCCCAGATGTGGAAGTGGTGTTAGYGATTGGGGGTGAGGGTTGTGTGGCCGAAGCTACTACTTGAATCTACATCGGGATTCCCTCTGACTGAGGAGGGAAAGATGATTGATGAACCATTGTGGGTGGGTGGAGATACCATACAGGGATGGCGAGCACCATGTTGGTAAGGGTAAGTGTTGCGGCTACCTGAAAAKATTGTACTCCTAGTGGGGGGTAGAAGAAGGGAATTTGAGTGATGGCTTGGGGAATTGTCTCCCAAACAAGGATTTTCCCCTCGGGGAGGGGGAAATCGGGGGCAAGTGGTGTAGTAGGKTTCTCAGGGAATCCCTGAGGTAAAATTTCTTCAACTGGTGAGACGTCAAGGTGTGGAGAGGCCTCAGTGGGAGGAATGGTGGCTTCGGTGTTAGTTCTATTAGAATATATAACACACACTTGTGTTGAAGAGTGTATAAGAGGTGGTGCTCCATGGTATGCCCCTAGCAAGGATGGGTGCTTGAAAATTTTGGGGCCCATGTCTATGAGTGAATAAGCATCAGAACACATGTGGAAAAGAGGCAATATGTTATGAATGTTGGCGGAGTAGTTACACTCGTAATATGTAATTTTCTCGATGGTGATGATTTTCCTGTTGTGGGGGAACATCATCGTTCAAAACATAGAAGAGGCCACTACCTTCATAGCATACATGTAGCTACGTCCAAACAATATATTGTAATCGAGTGGGGCGTCGATAACCTCAATGTCGATGAGGATGGTTTTTCCCCCTAAGTTCAATGGGGACATTTTGAAAGAGCCCTTCAGGGGAGGATGGTCAGCCATCATAGGCTCTTAAAGTGATGGCAGATGGTACTATCTTAGGGAAGCCAATTTTCTTCCATACAGTTTTGTACATGATTCATGTGGATGCACCTTCATCAATGATACACCGATGAACCGTGATGTTCTGAATCTTGACTGGTATCTGGAAAGCTACCAGAGAGGGGAGACAAGGTTCTCCACTATCTAGATCAAATGTGATGAGTCTAGTATCAACTGGGTCGACTTCCCCCAATGCAGAAAGTAAGGATTTCCATTGAGTTGGATAGGTTTGGAGGACCTCTAATACAAACATGGTTGTAGGAGACTGTACCAAGTCATCGACCAGACTGTAATTATGTGTTTCCCTAGCTTGAGGGTTATTGACATTTCGTCGTAAAGGAATGCGAGGGATACAAATGGTAGGTTTAGTGTTATGGAATGGAATCATCAAGGGTTGTTTGGATGTAACTGGAGTTGCTTCTGAAGTGGTGGGAGTAGATTCAAGGGAACACTGTATTGACGGTTGTGCATTTGCAGAAGAATTTCTTCTTCGCTTGTCAGGAGGATGTTGTGATCCATCGGATTTCCAAGGTGGATGGGCCCTGGGTTTTGATATTGTCCCATTTATGGTGGGGCAGGATGTGCCTCCTATTGGGTATTCATCACACCTTGGTGTGGAATAGGGTTTTGCAACATGGCCAAGGGTGGTTGTTGCAAATACTGTTGTGAGACCTGCTGAGGGGTATCCAACGTTGGAGGTCGTGGTGCATCCATTGATTCTTTCATCCATTTAAAGTCAACAATTTGGGGGAAATGGTGATTATAATGTCCATGCTCACCAAAAAGAGTGCAAGGGAAGTTTTTCCGGAGGTTATTGTTGTTGTTCCTCCTTTGGCGTTTGTTTTTATTTTCCCCTTGGGGGTTTTGGTTACCTCGAGTCTGGTTGCCCCCAGAAGGTTGGTTTTGTTGGGGGTCATTTCCCCCTGGTCCCGTGTTATTATTGTTTTGGTTTTTCCTTTTCTTCTTGGCAGTATTCGACTGATGGGATAGATTTTTCGTATTCAACTATTCAAAATTATGAAGTTGTTGAATGGGAGAGGGCTAAACAAATTTAACGTCAGTGTGTGGTTGTCAATGTGGAGGAGCAACTGGTTGTGGAGGACCAGGAAATGGAAAATACAGATTGTTTTGTGGCAACAATCTGTAGGGTGCATAGGAAGGTGAAGCGCTTTCACTAGTGCCTAGGTTATATGTTGAGGTAGAAGGGGGGTTTGAACTTGGTTGAGAGGTCGAGCACATCATAGGTGTCATTTAGGGTCCACTCATGGGTGGAGGGGGAGTAACAGGATATGGTTGTTGGTAAGGGGGATGGGGGTAATAAGATGGCCCTCCATATGGTTGCGGATATTGGGGTGCACCGTACATAGGTGGTGGTTGGATGTATAGACAACTATATCCTATATACCAATGGTTTTTCCAATGACCAATATTATGACACCAATGGACAACTATATTAGTTGGAAAATCACCGTAGAGAAAAATGAGGACTTATGAGTCCCCTCTTCCTCCTTGGGAGGGCTCTTGAGTTCTCCAATGGAGAGATCTTCTTACAATGGGAGAAAAATGGCAAATGATGAAGAAAATAAATTCCTATTCCCTTAAGAGGTGTGTGGAATGGCCTATTGGAGTGATGCTAGAATGCTCCTAGGACAAAAGAGGATTCTCAAGGGAGAATTGAGGCAGGATAACAAAACTATGAATATCTTGGTTTCTTAGTGCACCCATTACCTCCATTTATAGCATTTCTTCAAGGCAATATTCAACTGGTTCTTAGTGTGATCAAGGGGCCCTTTAGGGCACCCTTTGGTCCTTGACCAATCCCCCATTCAGATTTAGCTCAGATATGAAGGTCAAATCAAGTTGGGAGCTAGTCCATAAGTGGTTGAGGGGTCGACAAGAAACATAAATGTGTCGTTCACAGGAATGTGTGGCTTTTTTTGTACATAGTCATGCATATGGCACATTGTGTGCTCTACAGGATTTGTTGGCCCACGCACTATGCACACGCTTCCTTTAGTGAGTTTGCGCATGTCATTTTTTTCCCAATTGTATCATTTTTTCCTTTTGAAATGCATTTTGGTTTTGTAGGTGAACTAATAGTTGTTTGAAATTGTTGTATTTATGTAACCATTTGTGTGCAATGTTGCGGATGAAATTTCAGTGATAAAAGATTCACCCTAATGTGTGAGGTTAGGAGCATACATATAGCTGAAATACATCAATGTTTCTTCTACTGAGAGTGCCATTGTAATGAAGAGTGTTGATAGGAACTGCAAGAGTGATCCATTGGAGGGAGAGGGGAAATTGTGGGACCCAAATCTTTCTCTAGGGAGAAAAAATAAAATTTGTATACAAACGAGGTGGGCATGCCCATGCTCATGTCATGTAACTCAAAATGTAAGATAGTAAATGAAGTTATATGTTGATGTAGATAACTACAGTGCCCTCCGAGGTAGTTTGATAATGGCAGTTGACAATTCTGAATTGTGAACATACTCTGAAAAGAGGCAAGGACGCCTGTAAGAAGTGTCTATGACTCATAGGCATTGATGGCCTAACAAATTTAGAAGTCTTCGACTGGTATAAAAAAACTGCAATAGTCGCATAGTAAGACCCATCGTAACATGAGATTTTGTTGAAGTCGAATGTTATGGGGGTCAACAGAATCAAAGATCAATGATGTTTCTCTCTATGACGTCCGAGACTCCTCATTGTAAAGGTAATGAGATTCAAAGTATTGTCTCCCTTCTGAAAACTGTGTTGATGTCGATAGAAAGGGAGACACGACTCCAAGAAGCAAATTGCTTCATGAAATCCACAGAGATAAGATCAAGAACTGATAGGGAACATGAACGAAGTCAAGATGCAGTGGGACTCAAGACTACCCTTATTTGGGGGTATGTTTGAAGGATGATGGGCAGCAACTGTAAAAATGTATCTAGTGTCAGGGGGGAGGACTAGACATGGGGTTAAAGTTTTCTAGAGGCGTGAAAAAGTGGAAAAACTTAGAGATCAGGGGTACATGGACTGTGGGATACTCGGGGTTTATGAATGATGTTAGAATGAGCAAAGGAGAGTGGATGCCCCAACCTAGGGATAACTTGAGTTATGTTCCCAGGAAAAGAAGGTCATCGAGGGTGATGACAAAAATCTAAGTAAATGTGAGAAACAAAGTCTTTTTACAATTACCAAATAAATAAAGAATAATTTGGGATGAGTGTATAGATACAGAAACGGGTTCCCTAGTGCGAGATGGCTTGGACCATTAGGGCACAAGTTGTGTGGAGAACTGGTGGAGGGTGGGGGGCCCATGGGTGGGTTTTTGTATGAGGTAAATGAATGGAGGGAAATATGTAGATGGGAAAACTGATTGTGGATAAAATAGAGGGTTAATGATACTGTGGAGGTGCATTCAAATAGAACCGAGATGAGATAACCTGGGAGTCCATTGGGAAATATAGAAATATGATGAGAATAAGTATGTGGCTTATTATCGGGAGTGCATAGGACTATCAAGACTCTCGTCACTAGGGGGTGAAAGAAGCACGTGTCAAAGTACCAAGGGGAACGATGAATGGGACAACTCATGTGGGGGAGAGTGCTATCGGGTGACAATACCAAAATGCAGTAGAGGTGACAATATTGAAGAACTGAATGTAGGGACCCTAAAGGTGAACATCAGAGGGTGTGACTAGGAGATGAAATTGGTATTCAGAGGGAATGATTACATGCCAGTGTTGAGCATATACCTGAAGGGGTTATGCTGCCTTTGATGACCAAGAACTTGCACACATCAGAAATTGAATACTCGATGTGAACAATATCTGATGATAAAGAAAATATAACAATTATTTGATAATTTTTAACATGAGCATGCATACCTAGATGTTATGTGATGAAAATGCTTCCCCGGGGCAAAATTCCAATGGTGAAGATCTTGGTTTCTTAGTGCAGCCTTGGCCTCCATTTATAGCATTTATTCAAGGCAATATTCAATTGGTTCTTAGTGTGAACAAGGGGCCCTTTAGGGAAACCTTTGGTCCTTGACCAACCCCCCATTCGGATTTATCTTATATTTGAAGGTCAAATCAAGTTGGGAGTTGGTCCATAAGTGGTTGAGGGGCCAACAAAAACCATAAATGCGTCATTCATAGGAGTGCATGGATTTTTTCATACGCAGTCATGCGTATGGTGTATTGTGTGCTCTACGGGCTTCATTGTCCTGTGCACTGTGTGCGTGCTTCCTTTAGTGAGTTTGAGCATGTCAATTTTTGCCCAAATGTATAGTTTTTGCCTTTTGAAATGCATGTTGGTGCTGCAAGTGAACTAATAGTTGTTTGGCATTGTTGTATTTATGTAACCATTTGTGTGCAATGTTGCGGATGAAATTTCAGTGATAACACCTAGAAAGTGTTATTCTTTCGGAATGGGTTTGTTGTTGGGAAATCCCTTAATGAACCATTGTATCATCCCCAACCATACTTACCATTTTCCATCATTATTCCCCTTTGTTTTCTTATCTCTTGGGATTTTAGGCTTTATTGTCCCTCATTCTATGGGAAGAAGAGGCTAAAGGCCCATAGGGGTTGGTGTTGGGTAAAATATAAAATCCATATATGAACCTTCAATATGATTCACACATGGATCACCCAAGAAAGAAATAAAATGCTTATCTTTGAATAAAAGGGGACCCATAATATAACAAAGAAATGCTTGAAAGGTAGATTGAAGGATAATAGGTCTCATCATGATCCGACCTATCATGTCCATGTATATCTAGTGGTATGACATTGTAATTGTCTGGTCACCAAACCAGGGCAGTGACTCTCAGTTGCATGGCTGAGAGAAAGGGGGTCTCATCACGAGCCAACCTTCTCATTTCCATTAGGAATTTTTGGGTGACATTGCCACCATCTAGTCACCATGCTAGGGAAATGACCTTCAACCTCTCCTTGTGCTATTATGAATGAAAATATAAATAAATAAAGAGAAAAGGAAAATAATGGGCTTGGAAAAAGTGCATTGCAGACGAAGGTACCACACACCCTCTAAAAAGGCACCCATGAATGAGACACTATGACCCCTAGTATGTCATGATCCATATTCCCATTGAGTCTTGACCCCATCCACCTCATACACTTTACATGGCTTAGAGAGGGACCTCTTGGAGGCTCTCCTTGACCCAGGGAAAGATCTACCCAATAGGACACCTTGTCAACCCTCCCATACTTAATCTTGACAAGTCACATAGTGTATTTGAGTTGTTAATTATTTAATATAGTAATATTTGATGCACATGCTTAGATGGATTATTTATTGATTGGATCCACTTATCATGATGTTATGAATTGATATCCTTGGAGGGTGTGTCCATTTGTTTTTGTAGGACCTAGTTGGTGGACAATTTTGGGAGAAGAAGCCTAGCTTGGTCTTCCATGGGGCTACAAGCCCACAGGTTGGATACCAAGTGGGCACATGCCAGATGAGAGAGATGACTTAGATGGCCTTGTTGATGAATTGGATGACCTAGCCCACCCATTGATTGCCAAATTATTTAACCATGAAGGAAAAAACGTCCCTCTTTTGAGCATGAAGTCATGATATTTGGGGGCTAGGGAGTGGTGGTGAGGTGCCACTCATTTGCACTTGGACATTTTTATGAGAATAGGGTCTTCCCCAATATGAGATCACCTAGATTCTTGACACATTTCCTTGGGAGGCCTTTCCATACTTCTCCAACACCAATGACCTCTTCAAAGTGGAAAAATGTCCCCTAAAGGGGTGACATCATCCTAGATTAGGTTTTAATTTGTGCAAAAAATGAAATTTTAAGTGAATTGTTTAATATTATTGTGTTAAGGGGGAAATATTAGGGTTGTTGACCCCTAATATTGTGTTTTACTCCTTATTTTGTGGACAATCGATGTTGGATAATTTTTGTACAAATAGAGATCATAAGATCTCATTTAAAATCATAACTCTCCTCTTGTGAGAGGCCTTGGTCTGAAATTTTCAGCCTTCTTAGCTCTTTTAGCTCTTGTGCACTTGTGTATGGCTATGGTTGTGAATGGTTATTGGAAGAAGTGATGCACTAGCCTTGGAAGGTTATTTTCTATCTCTTGTGGTGGATTGTCTTAGCATCTATCTTGATCTTGGTATGGTTTTTACTCCTTTGCTATCATTTTATTCAAGTCAAGTATTGTTATGCTAGTAGCTAGGTGGGAAGTTTTTGAGTCTTGAATCTATTTGGACCGAAATGAAAACCTCACGAGGATACAAATCCCCCTACGTTTTTATAGAGGTGATAATCCTCTATTCAAGATTTTAAAATGTGGGACTTTTATAGAAGTTCATTGAAGGAAAGTAAAAATATGCATAAAAGAAAACGGAAAATGTGTTTTATGTTATTTTTAAGGAAAGTTCTTGAGAATGGACCAGGAAGCACATACATTCATGCATTTAAAGAAAATAAACAGAATTTCCTCACATCCATCATAGTAGGGCTAAAGATTTCTGATCACATAAAAAATAAAAGAAAATGATCTGCATGGATAAGAGAACTTTGGCAGAGTGATACATGGGAATGTCAAATGAATATAATAATAGATCAACCTCAAATACTTTATATTCAAAAAAACTGGGTTATAAAGTATAGTCAAGATTGTTCCCAAAATAGCTCTATTGGAATTTCTAAAAAATATATAGTTCAATACATATTCTCTGAAATTTAAATGTGTTTGTCATAATGACTGGAATTGGGGTTCTCGTCGACCAAAAAGAAAATATGTATAAGAATGAAGTTTTTAGAAAGAAGAAAGTGGATGACGGAAGACAAAAATACTTGGTAAGAAGAAAAAGGAAATTATTAGTCTTCGGTTAAACCTTTCTATTTAAAAAGGTGGAGTAACTAGATGAAGAGTTTGATAAAGACAAAAAGATGTTATCAATATGAACTTACTATGATGGTATCTCATGTTTTTCACTTGCTCGTTGATGTCCTTTTATGGCTTTCATCGACAGTTACATGAACCATCTCAACCTTCCTTTTCCCTTCATCGGTAATTTTGTCGCCAACCTTTTTAAACCACTCCTCGAAGTAGCTCCTCATTGGAGCCATGTTGATTTCATGCCGGATTTTTATATTGAAGAGATCGCCTTCCAAGTCCCTTAGATCAATAGAAACATTTTGAAAATCTTCTTCAATATCTTGATTTTTTATCGAATAGTCGACTAGCCAGTTTTCCATGCCATCTTCACTATACTCAAGAATGCCATATAATTTTTGAAATGATAACCCTTTAAATATCTCAACTTGTTCGTCAAATTCTTGCTTGGTTAAGAACAACAAGTTGAGTATAAATTTTGGGTATTGGACCTGATTGGTGCTCCCAACTAGGTTTATCTCAGTCAGCTTTTTGAATAATTCTTCTCTTCTGGTTATGGCTTGGTTGCATGCTTGGACAATAATATTTAGGTTGTTAACCTTTTCCTTCCATCGTGCGTTTAGTTTTTTTATCCGGTTCGAAGAAGGGAGATCCTCCTATCTTCTTCTCAAATCTGTCATATTGGTAAATTTAAAACCAAAGGGTACAACCGTGTCGAGGTAAAAACCTTCTTCATTTTTCAAATCTTCTTGTAAATATTCATGAAAGGCATGTGCTCTCGTTCCAAAAGAGACCATGCTCTTTGACATCTCCCAAGCCTATGTAATTAATTCCATTATTTTCTCTATATTCTTCTCCACATATCCCCTAGCTGATGTGAGAAGGCTTGTTGATCCTTTTAATTTTGTTGCAGATGTGGTAGGCCCGATCATTGCTAGAGGACTAGCAATTATTGGAATAGGCATTAAAGTTTCCTCCAATTCTTTTATTTGTTCCTTTAACCTAACATTCTCTACTTCAAGGCCTCCAATAGAATTATCTAGAGTATATCTAGTTGCTCGGTGAATTTGGAAAATTTGGGAAGGTCGCATGTTCCATAGGTTAATCTCTGAATGAGATTTCCGCTTTTTATTCTTTACATATATTTTCTCAATAATCAAATTTTTGGACTTGTTGTCAAAAACAACGGTCTGAAATACAAAAGACTCTTCTTCATGAAAGGTCTCGCTCTCAATTATTTCCATCTGAGGATTCTGGTGAGGAATGTTCTCTAGTTGGTCGATGTTGGGGAACACTTTTTTGATGTCAATTTCGAGTTCCATATCCTTGAGGGAGAGGTCATGGATGTCTCTTTCACCTCAAGGTCCCTCATCTTCTTGCACAATGTTTTTTCTTTTCTTCCTCAAGGGAAGCTTGTGGGAACTTTCAATTTTTCCTGAAGGAGGGTTCTTATCTCCTCCTCTGCATAAAGAAATGTGGGTTACTTTCTTAATTTGGTGGGTCGTTGGAGCAATGCTCCGATATGTTGTAATATTTGGAGTGACAGTTGGGGATTGGGCACTTTTCTTACTCGAACCTTTTTCTCTCTACTTGTATGATTCATTGGTGTTGAGTATCATTTCCAGGTCACCAGTGTCATGAGTGGGAGTGCCTGATAAATTAACTTCATCTTCATTCAGAATAGAATTAATGAAATAATTGTTGAAACCAACAACTAATAGATGTTCTAGAAAAATTCCACTAGGGTCAAACCCTTTTACTCTTTCATCATATTTTAGATTCAGGCTATGGAATTGGCCTGTGAATTCATAAATCTTTGTCACATTTTTGAATATGAATTCCGCAAATTTCCAAAAAAGAGGTATGAATTATTTTTTTCTCTTTTCATGGAAAAAATGCAACCAGTAGTTGTACTGGCTTTCTATTTTAGCAACAAACATTTTGTTAGATATGTGGAACAGAAGGAAGGAAGGATTTTCCTTGGAACCAAAAATCCTTATAACGTTATAATTCTCCATTTGTTCAAGTGTCCCCTTCCTATCCAGGAATTTACTCACCTGCTCAAACATATGGGGAGTGTCCTTTCCAAATAGAAACCCTTTAAAAACTAAAACAAAATCATTAAAAAATTCATAAAATTGTTGGGAGGCCTTGTGCCTTCATAATTTTTTATACTAGAAGGTTACTCAGTCGAATTCGCAGTTTACCTTCTTACACACAGATAATGTCAGGAACTAACAAAAATGTGTTATCGTGAAAACCAAATAATATGACATAAATAATTTCTTCTCCTTCTTGTATTGCGACAATTGGGAAGATATTTCAATGGAAATCAACTTACCCCAATCGAAGATGGCCCGTTCTTTGACCATAAAATATAGAATGTAAAGAATCATCCGGGAGATGTTGGCTATAGTTTTTTGTCATGTTATTCTTGTGAAAATTCATGCAATTTCCTAGAAAGGATTTTTAAATGGTCCAACCTATATCGTGATATCCTCGGGGATGTTCGTTGGGTTCTCTAGGAATTTAGGTAAGAGGTCCAATCCATTGTCATGCTTCTTTAATAACTCCCTGCAATCTTCTCCCTTGAAGGTAAGTGTTGGCTCAAGAAGTCTCAACATCTTACAGAATACATGAGGTGATAGAGATATAGGGGAATGGTCCTGCAATTGAATAGTTTGTTGGCTTGGAATATATCTCTTGGCGCACCAGGTGACCAACTCCTTACAGTCAAAGACTTCTAGGACACAACCTGCGCAAGCAATTCTAGACATCCATATTATTTCCTTCTGAGCAGAAGGG
>JASDQU010438846.1:38901-55167 GCA_032191745.1 Picea mariana | reverse complement strand
ATCTTTTATTTTCTAATGTTTATTGATGACTTTAGTAGGAAAATTTGGATCTATTTTCTCAGACACAAGTCTGAAACTTTTGCAAAGTTCAAAGAATTCAAAGCAGAAGCTGAAAAAGAGAGTGGCAAATATGTAAAAGCACTCAGGTCATATGGAGGAGGATAATATAGCTCCAAAGAATTTGCAAATTTCTGCAAATCACAAGGCATCATCATGCAAACTACAACCATGTATACTCCAGAGAAAAATGGAGTGGCTGAAAGGAAAAATCAGACAATAATAAACATGGCAAGAAGCCTACTCAAAGAGAAATGTCTGTCAAATACATTTTGGGTTGAAGCAGTAGCATGCTCAACCTATCACTTGAATAGATCTCCAACCACCAATCTCAAGATGAAGGTCCCTCAAGAAGTATGGAGTGGGACAAAGATAAATGTTGCTCATCTTAGGACATTTGGATGCATAGCATACACTCACATACCTTCCAAATTAAGGAAGAAACTGGATGATAGAAGTGAGAAATGCATCTTTACGGGATACTGCGAAACATCAAAAGCATATAGGCTCTACAATCCAATCTCAAAGAAATTGATTCTTAGCAGAGATGTAAAATTTCTGGAAAATCAACTCTGGAATGAGTTTAAAAAACAACCAATGGACAGTCAAAATCCACTGCTTCCCATTCCTGAAAACATAGAAAACTCAGGACAACCAATGCCTCCACCTGCCCTTCCAAGGCTGCAGGTACAAGGACATTCTGAAAATTCTCAGGATAACTCAACTTCAAGCAGAGATTCATCCTCTGAACTTCAAAATCAAAGAACTCGAAGTTTGAGAGAAATCCATCAACATTTGGATGGCATTGAACAACACAATTTTTTGCATTAATGTCATGTCAACCTACAAATTTTAAAGAGGCAGCTAAAGATCCACATTGGATTCAAGCCATGAACCAAGAGATTGACTCCATTGAGAAGAACAAGACATGATATCTTGTTGATTTTCCCAGACACAAGAAAAGTATTGATGTCAAGTGGGTTTACAAAACTAAACTCAATGAAAAGGGGTAGATTGAAAAACACAAGGAAAGACTTGTTGCCAAATGATTCTCACAACAAGCAAGTATTGATTATGGTGAAACTTTTGCTCGAGTAGCAAGGTTGGACACTGTAAGGACTCTCTTAGCCATAGAAATTCAACACAAATGACAGGTATACTAGATGGATGTCAAGTCAGATTTCCTAAATGGTTTCCTTTAAGAAGAGGTTTATGTCGATCAACCACCTGGATTTGAAGTCAAAGAGAAGCCAACCAAAGTGTATCGGTTGAAGAAAGCCTTGTATGGCTTAAATAAAGCTCCAAGAGCTTGGTACAACATAATTGAAACTTACCTGATCGAAAGTGGTTTCAATAGAAGCCAAAATGAGCCAACTTTATACACGAAAATAGATCAACACGGTAAAATTCTGATTGTATGTTTATATGTTGATGACATGATATATACTGGAAATCTTGAGTTAACCAGTTTTAAACATGCCATGCAATCTGAGTTTGAGATGACAGATCTTGGCATAATGAAATATTTTTTGGGGATTGAGGTTGATCAATCAACCAAAGGCATTTTTGTCTGTCAGCAAAAGTATGCAACAAACATCATCAAAATATTCTGCATGGAAGTCTGCAATCCAACAAAAACCCTTATACCCCTAGGCACAAAATTGAGCAAGCAATATGAAGGACCTATAGTGGATTCTATCTTGTACAAAAGTTTAGTAGGCAATTTGTTGTATCTTACAGCAACTAGGCCTAATATTATGTATCCAACCAAATTTGTTTCCAGGTTCATGGAATTCCCCAAAGATTCTCACTGGAAGATGGCGAAAAGGATTCTGAGATATGTTGTTGGCACTCTCAATTTTGGATTATGGTACACTCATTCTGATGATCATCATCTCTTTGGTTACACAGACAATGATTTTGCAAGCAACCTAGATGACAAGAAAAACACCTCAGGACATGCTTTTCACCTGGGCACAAACCTAATTTCTTGGGCATCAAAGAAGCAACCCATAGTCTCAATATCTTCTGCAGAGGCAGAGTATGTCATTGCTACCTCAGCTTCCTGTCAAGCTATGTGGTTGAGAAGAATATTGAAAGATATGTCACATACAGAAAATGAGGCAACTCCTATCTTCTGTGAAAACACCTATGCAATTTCTCTATCCAAAAACCATTTGTTTCACAAGAGAAGTAAACACATTGACACTTGCTTTCAATTCATCCATGAGCTTGTCAATAATGGTGACATTGCACTTCAATTCTATGGCTCATGAGATCAACTCGCAATTATTTTTACAAAGCCACTAGGAAATTCCGTTTTTTATTTTCAGAGACAACACTTGGGCATTATCAGTGCTGATGTTTGTAACTGTTGAGTTTAAGAGGGAGTGTTAAATATATATGTAACGTCAACAGTCTGACTGTACACTGCAAGTTGTCATGGACAACTGTACATTTCGTTTCTTGATATTATTTATTTGCTCGAGCCTATTTAACTCAGACTTTTGTCCTTTTCTGAATATTCTCAATAGTCAATACTATTTTCGCTCTGCTTATTTTCTGTTTTCCATTTATGTATTCTCTGCTTCTCATTTTGTCATAATTGTGCCCACTTCCAATAGGTATACGCCTTTCGGGGTAATTAGCATGTGGCCTTAATGTGTGAGATTGAGGACATTTTTTCACTCCTATGTATGGCCAGGGAATGGTATACAAAAATGACACACTGATTGGTTGGGGATGGACAAAGACATAGAACCAACAGATAACATGGAGAAGCAACTGGGCTCAGCTTAACCTGTACATATGAGAAGTGCATCCTTATAATGGAAGAGAAGGGTCAAATTGATCCCTTGACTTAGTTCAAACACGAGGGATGATATGGATGCACATGTAGAATTGGGTTGAGAGACAAAAGAGAGAAGTTAACGTATTCACAATTGGATAGTTGGTTCGTGTGTTGGTATGTGACCCTGTGGAAAGCATGGTTAGTGTGTTGAGTTGCTACTTGTGCATGTTGGTGTAGAAACTTGATGGTGGTGATCACGTCTTTAATGTTTTGACAATATTGATAATCACTCTTTTTAATTTGTGCATGTTGGTGTAGAACCTTGATGGTGGTGATCGTGTCTTCAATGTTTTGGTAAGATTGATAATCACTCTTTGTAATTTGTGCATGTTGGTGTAGAACCTAGATGGTGGTGATCATCATGTCTTTAATGTTTTGGTAATATTGATAATCATTTTTTGTAATTTAATTWTTTTGGATTTGTTAATGTTAACATAMATATTTAGTTTAGTCAATTCAATGTGTAATGTAATGTTTGTTATAATTGACTAGTCTAATTGTTGCAAGGTAAAGTATGGAAAATTCAAAATAAAGATTGAACAAAGATATAGAATATGAAKACATTGAATAAGTGCAAACAATTGGATTGAGTGACAAATTAGAACACTTAATGTAGTTATAGATGGATATTTGGTTCGTGTGTTGGTATGTGCCTCCRCGGAAAGCATGGTTAGTGTGTTGAAYTRCTACTTGTGCATGTTGGTRTAGAACCTTGATSRTGGTGATTATGTCTTCAATKTTTTGGTATTATTGATAATCACTCTTTGTAATTTAGGTATTTTGGATTTGTTGATGTTAACATACATATTGAGCCTAGTCAATTCAATGTGTAATGCAATGTTCATTACACAATGTTCGTTAGAATTGACTACTCTAATCATTGCGAGGTAAATAATGGAAAATTCAAGACAAAGATTGAACAAAGATGTAGAAGATGAAGACACCAAATAAGTGCATTACTCCAAAGAAACAAGTAAGAATAAGTCTTTCGTCATATGTCTCATCATCTCTTGCTGATTTTTTGTAGCCTCGCATAGCAACAACTTTGTAATGTGAAAATCATTCTTGAGTTTGCCTCTGTGTTGTTTCTCAAAGGGAAATATAGCTACCTGTATTGTCTCCTCTCGTCATTCTTTGATGAAACACTGTTTCTTTGATGAAAGGTTGTTTGAAGAAAGAGGTGCGATAAGTCCTTAGATTGGTAGGTGCAAAGAATGTAAGATTGACTTGGATACATCCCATATCAAAGTATTTTTCTAGAGAACTGATGAGCATTGTAGTTGTGTACTTTAGGTGTTTTGGTAGATGGAAATATGTCTATATGTTGGCCAATTGTAGTATTTACAGTCATGTTGATGTTAGACCTTGGAGGACAACAAGTTCCTAGTCAATCTGTGTGGTACCAATGTTTGACATAAAGGAACGGTTGGTTCCTAGTTGGTATGTTATTCAAGATGACAATCCTACAAGTGAATGGAGGAGCATGGACACTTTGGTTTAAAGATTGAAGCGAGTTTCTACAATTAATAACTATTAGTTGGTTATTGTGGCAATGAAAGATACAATGAATTGACATTGTTCTCGCTGAATAAGACAAGCATTAATGCAGACATAATTCTAAGTTGGAACTGTGAGTTTGCAACAAGGAAGACATGGTGATGTTTTGGATGGAGCAGAGAGTTTTTTTTGGAGTTTGGGCCAACGGATGATAGTTCTTATGGCAACATAGGATATTAGATGTTGATGGATGAAAGAGGTAAAGTTCGTTTATGATGTTCAATAAAAGCAGTGATTGTTATCGGCCAAACTAGTAGTCCGTCAAGGTCCTTGGGTTGCTATGGCGGTACCACAAGGGTAGGTGTCCAAATGTCACTACAACACCTACATGTTCCCTATTTAAGCCAAAATCCTTCACTAATGGACTTTGGGAGGCTTCCCTAAACAACACTTCACGACAAGGATCAGTATACCAGTGCCTATGGTAAACACTAAGGAAGGTAGGAGTTAATTATTTAAATAACCTTTGTTGGTATAATGAACTAAAAAGTAAACTTAGACCAACAAGCTAAACTCACCCAAATACTAATAAATATGACACTAAACAAATAGAAAATGATGATGTAGATATCCTTACCACTTTATCGGAATATTTGCTTGGTGTACCTGATAATAGGTGGCTGGGAACAAAGTATTTCCTCTCTGTTTAAAGATATCAGATCTACAAAATGACAACAAAACGTAGAAACCAACAAAGAGAATGGTCTTTTTAGGCCTCCCACAAGTGTATTAACACTTAAGATCAACAAATCTGTGGGTGGAAAGGTTAGGGTGACAATATATTAATGATTACCAATGCCTTAGAGCCTTGAATATGCAATAAAATGTGATTTCCAGCAAGGTGAAAATGACATACAAATTTGGGGTTCAAATCCCCCAGGATCAAAACTTAGAAATAAACTCCAGCCAATAAGGGGACTTGTTGGGTCTGAAATTTAGTTGATCTAGCCAAAAAATAAATGATACAACCTTTGCAAACAATTTTGGAAATGGAGAAAGGGTTTGAGTGATGAAATACTTACTTAAACGTCCCTTCAAGTGGGGAAAATGAGTGTAGATCTGCGTATATGTTTGCTGTAATATTGTAGACTTGCACACTTTCTCAATTAAAACCCTTGTAAAATACAATGTTAGAAGCACAAATTCCAAGGAAGTTTGTCCAACACTTGGATTTGAACCACTAATACCAACAAAGAAAGAGGAAGAGACAAGGAGTCTAGTTCTCTTATTCCACGTGGCTAGGTATCCCCTCAATGGATTGATCCAATTGGTTATTGCAAATTCCACTTGCAATTTTGATACAAAGCACAAAAACTCTTAACCATGAAACAAAAACATAGAATAAATCGTTCCACAAGACACAAGAGATGAAAGTTCAAAAATATGGCATTATGATCTCACAAAACTTCAACAACTTGAATGAGAGGAGAAGCTAGCTTTATAACTTTCATTGTAATGGATATTTTTCCATCTCTCATTAAAATATAGTATCTAACTTGCCATCCATTTGTTGGAGACAAAGTCACTTAAAAATAATAATTTTTTTTATTATGAAATTTACCCACAAAAGAGGTTAACTTAACCAATGGCTCAACGTATAAACTAGAGTCGTATTCAATGGCTATCTTAAATAAGTGGATCGACTCACTTAGCTTGAATTTTTACTTTGACATTCATTTCCTTCCACCCGATTCATTACCGGCATTAATATTTGACCCAACAAGCTTCTTTACTTTACATCATGTCCTCCCCTTTACATATTCGATGGGTCATGTAAGACAAATATTAAGTGAGGGCGGCTTTATCTTTATTGATGCCTTAAGTGGGTAATCGCTCATCCCATCATTCGATTTGATAAAACGCTTTGGAGCCTTTATAATATAATATTCACCCTTTGTTCTTTTAGCATGGTTTATATTTAATTTTGGTCCCTTTTATTTGCCTTGGTTTTGATTTTGTTGAATCCACGTGAATATCTTTGCATGGAAGGAATCCAAGACATGGTTTTTGTTGGAAGCATGGTTTATTTGCCCTTTTCTGTTGAAATTGTTTTTTCATGTCATGGATGGTCCCCTTTTTGCAATGTTTCCTTCATAAATGTGTCATAAATGTGTTTATAAATGTGCTTGCGGGACCTTTTGGTAACTGATTTTTTTCCTATAACCTGACCTTTTTTCCAAAACTTCAGTGTGGCATGTCAATTATGCATGATGATGATCAATCTGAGTCTCTATTCTATTTTTGGATCTGGGATCTCATGTAGGATTCGTGAACTACCTCGAAAAAATGTGAGATGATGAGAAGTTTGTGATACTGCCATGTTGAGAACTAAAAATGATAAATGCACCATGTCCAATGGATGCATACAGAATATAAGACAATGACAATGTGGGTGCACACGACCATGGGTGGACAAGCCCTATCACCCCTACAATGAACCCGGCTCTCGTAAACCATGTGTCTCAATAGTTTCATCTCAAGTCCCCCAATCCTATCTAGGAAAAAGGGAAGTGAGAATGAAGTCTAGAAATGTTGAGCATGGCCAACTAACAAGTCTAAGAGTCCATAATACACAATCTTCCACATGGCTTACAAAACTTTGGCTTGCATCTTTAGGCTTACAATGGTGTATCCATATGAAAAATGTAGGGTACCTCCTCGAGAGTTAATAGTTACCATGTGGGAATGTGAATCACACCTTTTATTTAAGCTTGTATTTTGCCTAGAGATGGTACTTAGGAGAAGTGTTATAACGGTAACTAGGCATTTTTTTTTCAAAGCTTGTGCCTAGTGTCTCCATGAGGATTAACATGTAAAGGGAATATTATGTAAGAACTAGATAAGCATGCATACCCCTTTGCCATGTGTCCTTGATTATTTGGATAAACTTGTTGCTATAGTACAAAACCTCTATTATGGAGTCGGTAACACTTGGAGGAGTGGTCCACGTGTTAGTTGGATTCTCTATGAGTTGACCATGTTGGTTGTAGACTCTAAGAGGTACCTAAAAAACCTCAAGTTTTCTTAACATTTAGGGGGAGTTCATAAAAAATTTGAATGAACCATGTACCTAAAGGACATCCTACTAGAATGACGATTATAATGGTTAGGTACCCATCTATTTCGGTATATGGTTGATCTTTTATATGTATATTGGTAGTTTGTTGATTCTTACATGATTGAGGTAGGAGATGCAAGTTCCAGGTGTTGATGTTACGGTAGTTGTGGGAGGTATTAACCTCCATGTGTAACCTTTGACTAGAATGGAATATTCTGGAAGCAAGAGAAACCCTAAATAGATGTGTGAAAACCCTAGAAGACAAGTCGGCCTAGCAGGATAAATAATATTAGAATATTATCTTCCAGAAAGACAAGTGGCTCCACAAGAAAAATATAAACAAAAAATATAATTACAAGAAAGTCAGGTCGACCCAGCCAGAAAAGTCACTGGATAGATTAGGATAAATAGAGGACGTTTTTGCTCATTTGTACACCATTTAGAGCGCAAGTCCTGTGGAGAGATGCAACTGCAACTGCAAGGAGGAATAAGGGCGTATGGTCATCTCTTGGTCTCTCTCTAGCATTATCAAGTGATATTCCTGGTCATTCTCTTGGTGATATTATTGGTGATACTGTTGGTGATATTTTGGCTAAGTATGGCGCAAGTTTGAGAGAATCGTGTAGTTGTATTTTTTGCAGTTGTGTATGGTACTTATTCTGTGGATATGGAGACTCTCTCTCTCTTGTGCACTACTCGTGGAGAAGGAGTTGTTTATGCAGTTAGAAGCTATGGTTTATCTGTTGGTTCTAGTATGGATTTCCAGAATAATTTTGTCAAATATTAAAGGTGCTCGAGGGTGGTTGTGTGCCTATGGTTAGGTGACAATATTTTGATATTGTCTATGGTAAAATGAGCACATCGAATATTTTAATAGGTTATGGACCCACTCTATATTCAGACAGTCTAACCACTGGAAGGTAGATTGGGAAGCTCATTGTCAAGCTTGTTATAAGACCAATTGTAGTCAGGGTTTGTAATGGCAAAAAACCCTAACCCATTTGTTCGGGTACCTATAATGAAGCGTTTGGAGTATTTCTTTGACATTTTAGTTCGTCGTAGCTTAGCGCACCTCTTGGTACCCTCAACTAGAAAAAATGCCAGGTTGAGTTTTTGGTCAAAGTCAAAGTTTGACTGGTCAAATTCAAAGTCAAAGGTTGACTTCTGGTCAAATTGACTTTGTGGTCAAAGTTGAAATTTCAGAGTTTCTATCTTGTTTTAATCATTGAACCTTCTGATTCAGTTTCTAATCTCTCCTTGTCAAGATGGTATCTAATTTCAGATTGGAACACAAGTTGGACGATGCTACAAAGATTTCAAGGTTATCTTACAAGATTTCATGGAGGCTACCATGGAGATGTATTTGTTTGTTCCAAATAGATTACTATGGAAGAATGATTGATCAAAACACTGGAAGAGTGTTGAAGAATGTTGTATGATATTTTCCTTTGTTATTTTTCTTGTTCCAGGCAGGTCACAGGTGGTAGCTCTAGGAGGAAGCTACAATGACAGTTGCAAGCATGGAGCATATGACTTCATCAATGGTGAAGCATATGGTCTCACCAAGTATAAATTATAAAGGAATCATGGGAAGGGAAATAATTTTTGGACATCCTTCACTCAGTTCCATGTCAATCTTCTCACTAAACGGCCAGTACCGTGATGAGGTCCATGATAAAGATCCTACAGTTCCCAGAATTGCAGTTGCAAAGGGAGGTAAGAATGGTGTATCAGACATGGAAGAACCACAAATATATGAATATCCACACGAATATAATACTAAAAAGAGAATACCATCTTGAGCTCATGAGATCATGGTGCTCCAGATAGAACTTTCAAAGAAAGAAAGAAGTCAAAACCATATTCCAGTTACAAAACCCTCCACCTTTGAAGAAGAATTCAAGTTGAAAGAATAGAAGGAGTTGTGATGGAAGAATATCAATCATGAAAAATGATGTATGGAAATTGTGCCTAAATGAGTTTACAAGATAAATCATGCAGTGGATGAAAGTATCAATAAATACAAGGCAATATTTGTAGCTAGAGGGTTCTCCCATTAGGAGGGAGAAGACTATGATGAGACAATTTCTCCAGTTGCTAGATACACCTCTAGAGCCATCATATCTCTAGCAACATCCATGGGTTGGAATTTACATCAGATGGATGTAAAGACTTCTTTTCTAAATGGAGTGATTGAAGAAGCAACATACACAGAGCAACCTCAAGGTTTTTAGGTACACTAGAGAGAAACCCATGTATGCAGATTAAAGAAGGCCTTGTATGGACTCAAGCAAGCTCCAAGAGCTTGGTGAAGAGCCTCTCATTATTCAGTGTAAGAGGGAGCTATCCTTTGAATTTGATATGAAGGATATTGGTCTCATGCACTATTACTTGGGACTAGAAGTATGGCAAAAGCGTGGTGAAGTCTTCCTAGGACAATGGAAGTATGTTGAAAAGATCCTTCGAAAGTTTGGGATGATGGATTGTGAATCCATTGTAACAGATCTGAGAAAGTTGAGAGACTCTGATTCTGATACAGTAGACTCGTTCCTGTACCAGCAATTGATTGGATCATTGATGTATCTGGTAAATAGCAGGCCAAACATTTTCTTTGTTGTGAACATGTTGAGCCGGTTCTAAGTGGAACCTAGACATGAGCATTGGATAGATGCAAATAATATCTTGAGACATCTTCGTGAGATGATAACTTATGGTTTGAGATATTCCTCAAACAGTGAAGTATAGCTACATGAATTTACTGATTTAGATTGTGAAGGGAGTGCAAATGATAGAAAGAGTACTTTTGGTATGTGTTTCAGTTTGGAATATGGTATGATTTCATGGGATAGCAGGAAACAAAAGTCTGTTTCACTCAGCACTGCAGAAGAAGAATATATTGTAGCTTTTGATGCTTGTACGCAAGCAGTGTGGCTTTGTAAGCTAGTTTCTGGACTGTTTGATCAGGTGATGGATTCAACAGTGATATATTGTGATAATCAGATCTATGTGAAGCTCTCATAGAACCTGGTGTTCCATGACAGGTCGAAGCACATTGAGATCAAGTACTATTTTCTCTATGATGAAGGGGAGAAGTGGTTCTCTAGTATATCTCCAGTGATGAGCAGACTGCAGATATTTTGATGAAATCTTTGTCCAAGATAAAGTTTTCATACTTGAGGGAGAAGCTGGGGCTCGTGGAGATTGCTCCCTTGGTTGAAAGGGAGGAGATGACTTCCTTGATTGGGAGGGAGAAATGATATGTGGCATCATGGACTGTCAATGGGTTGCAGATATGTATCATGCTAGTAGAAATTAGAGATGGTCATACAGCTTAGAGATGATGCTTGCATCATGCTAGATATGAACATGCTAGTACAACTCAGATATGATATAGATGGTTGGATTTTTTGATACAATGGCCTGAGGAGCATCATGCTATTATGACTTAGAGGTGGAAATACAACTTAGATATGATGTATTTGCATCATACTAGTTATGTTCATGCTAGTACAACTTAGAGACGATGTTGGTGAGCCACATCATGCTAGATATGGCCATGCAAGTACAACTTATATGTGAAATTCAACTTAGATATGATGTATTGACATCATGCTAGATATGTCATGATAGTACGGCTTAGAGATGACCATACATCTTAGAGATGATTGTTACACATCAAAATTCCACACTTAAGTATCTCACCCTAAGTGTTGCAAGTGTCGTCAAGTGTCATATGCACCTTTCTAAGTGTCGCATGCACTTTTCTATGTGTTTCTATGTGTTTTCCTACCTTGACACCAGGGATGATTTTAGGGGATAAATTTCGCTCATGGGTTAATTTTCCATGGTTTTTCCAAAAAAGAGATTCTCTATTTTAAAAATGATCGCCCAAATTCTATACGATAAAATTATTTTACCTTAAGATTCGCCAAAATTTTATAGAAACTATATAAAATCCTTAGAAATTTGAATATTTTTACAAAAATATTGCCAAACATTTATAGTTGACATATGAAGGATTAGTAAGATTCGCCAAGGTTTCTACATTTTAAAATAAATTTCCATCCTTAAAATCATCCATGCTTGACACCATGAAAGGACATTTGTCACAATCCCTAGTCAATGTGGAGGAGAAATATATCATATGAAGGTCAAAATACTATATGCACATGAATTATTCATGATTATTCATAAGAAGGAAATTAATTTAGTGTGAGAATCCACCTCACATTTAGTTTCTTAATCCCAAGGAGAATTTGAGAGTCTCATGGATGGTTGAGAGATGTTCTCAAACCAAAATCCTAATTTGGTGGATCTTGAGAGATATTTCCTCCTTAAAATCCCATTTTAGTGGATCTAGTGAGTGATCTTCTCCATGGTGGTTAAGCCTCTAAATCCTATATAATGAGGGCTTTCCATGATGAAAGGGAGACAGACAAAGATATCAAACTTATGATCTTGGGATTCATGTGAGAGTCTAGGCGAGGAGAGTTTGGAGGAGTTGAAATTGACATCATTCATGGTCTGTAAGTTTTCTTGGTTCTCATTTAATATACTTGGCCTATTTTCTTCAAGTGTATGTTTATATGTGGCTTTATATGTTTGACTTAATTTACATAGATGAATTTGGTTTGTCTAATCCATTAGAGTAGGAGATATTTGTTTGTTTCTCGTTGTTCATTGTAGGTACCTTTTTGTGTTGAGAGTGAAGATCAAGCTGAGGGATTGGAGCGGCTTGGAAAAACTTCAAAAAAAGGTGCACCATACTTCCCCTCCTTCTCTCTTTTTCGATGGAAAAAATAAAGTTATAGGAATGGTAGTGTCCAAATGTAATTTTCTGTTTTGGTATAGGGGTCTGTAATCCAAGGGAAAGTTTACATGTCCGTAGGAGAATATTTCTGTAACAGAAATTGACGATTCCATTGGGGAAGGACATTGACTTGTCTTTCCTTGGATCGTCTGAGATTTTTCGCACCTTTATATCTTGTTTGTTGTTTTATTCTGATATTCCCTTTCTCTCTTCTTCAGTGAAGATATCACAGAATGTTTGAAAAAGTTTTCTGATTTTTTTTCCTTATCTTTGAGTTTTTGGGAAGGGTAGCACTCCTCTATTGTGTACACCATGGCACTAATCTAGGATCAATTCTCCTTGTAGTGTATACCAGAGTGCTGATGCACTCTCTCCCTTTGGAAATAAGAGTGTTGATATCCTTTTATAGGGTTTTCTGCTCCTTTCTACTTTCTCTTTTCTCAGTATGATCCCGAGGGGTTTTTTCTCAGAGTCCCTTGATTATATTTGACTTTGTTTTGCTAGGAGTTTGACATTTATCACTCATTTATGTTTATCCTTTGAGTTTGCAAATTTTCTCTTAGTTGTGGTCCCCTTGGGTTAACAGGATCTCTTGGTTCTTTCTACCTTTGAGTTTGTTTGATCTTCATCTCTTAAATATTTCAGATTGCTTAGTTGTTTTGGTCTGTTCATCAACTAGGGTTTGCAAAGGTTGCTTGGTATTGAGCCTTCTTGTCTTCATTTGAAACATCTCTCTTTTCTGGATGATTAGGACTCTTATGAAAACCTATCTTGATTTATGTTTCTTGTTTCTCATCATTTGAGGATTTTCGTGAGTGTTTGTCTTCTTTCTCTTTTAGATCATTGAGTTCTTGATTGACCAGGTTATCCCTTACTTGTTTTCTTTCAGTTATCATCAATTTGAGTGTGCTTTGTTTGATTTCTTTTTTCCTCATAGTTCTTTGTATTAAACTTATATCTCTTTCATTTGAAAGTTAAGAAGCGAAAAGTTTGCATATTTCTTTGCATAGTTAATCAAACGAAGAAATTTTGCATTCATTAGGAGATTTGTTTTGGTTCATGTTTTCGAAAAAGAGCTAGTTTTGCATGTGCATTTTGGTTTTTGGAAACATTTGCTTGATATTTTGGAATTGCATTGATCCTAGAAATTTAAATTTGCATCATTTTGAGTGCTTGCTTGTGTTAGGAAGAATATAACTCTTCTCCTTCCCGTACATAGAATTCATCAAAAGAAAGAACCGCATATCATTATTTTTCATTCTATTGGAGTCGAGTCTCTTACACATCATCAGTTTCATCTCCGTAAAACCCTTTGAGTTAAAATCCATTAAAATCAACCACACACAAATAAAATCAACTAGAATTTTTTTTGGTTTTAGCATACCGACAATAGCTTAGGATTAGGGCCTTTGGACTAGGTGAAGTGAGTAAATTGTCCAAGACTACTAAACAAACTATAGAGCACTAAAGAGTGCATAAATCCAAATTTTATATAAGCATAGTCGGGAACCCCCTCTCACACAGGGGCTAAACACAAGGTCATGTGTGGGAGAGAAGCAGAGATTACCCCTCCAAATATTAACCAATCATAGTAGACATATCGTGTATTGGAGGTTGTTCTTGAGAAACCACTAGTTTCATTTGGTATTTGATCAAAATCTGGACCAGGGGTCAAAATTTAGCCCAACAATCAAAGTGTTCGAAATTGCTTCAAAATGGACAGGTGCGTAGGCCTCATCCTCACGAACCCACCGTACTTTGAACTGGTTCAAACGAACATCGGATGAGTGAGATATCACATTCTATCCATTTTTCCAAACATGCAAAAAATTTGTTGATTGTACAGTCCGTACAATACGTACAAGATGACGTGGTAGGATACGAACCCACACGTGTCAGCTGAGCTGGAAAAGATGACATGGCAAGTGCTAAGTTGGCAAGCTAAAGTGGCAAGTGCTGATTTGATAGATGCATGGGCGAATGAGTTTGAGACACGTGGCATTTTTATTAGCCAATTGGGTGGTGCCACGTGGCCCAGGCATGGGCTGGCATGTGGCACCTTGATGTGTTGGTGTAAAAGTAATGTGGAGTCCGTGGGAATTGAACCTCGGACCTCCACATGGTGCAAATATTTGGCAACGGTCGCCCAGCCTGCGCGCCCACATAATAGTTCTTACCATTATACTTTCCCGTTTTTATTTAAGTTTGTGTCTGGTGTAGTTTGGGGCGGGGTATGGGCTGGGGCTTAGCCCTAGCCCTTGGTTATGTATGCGTTCCCACATGACCATGCCATGAACTTTGTGCAAGATTCCAAAAACCGTACAAATGGATCTGTCCACATGCCGACACTTGTCAGCATGGGAACCTCGACCGAGTTTGGATCTCGCCTAGGAGCTTAACACTTGTCAATACCATGGGCAGTTGCAACGGGTGCCACAATTTGTGCGGGACGTGGTCACATTGGAACCCACGCGTCCAACACCTTCGTCGGTTTAGGGGCTAGGTCCCCTAATTGTGCGACAAATTTGCATGATTTGTGGAAATGGGCGTGTGTGCTGGGTTTAGGCACGGGAAATGCCCAGGAGCTAGGTTACTCACACAAGAGGTGTGAATTGGTGAACCAGAGACAACAAGCTTGAAGGAGAAAATTACAGGAGGTCTATCTTCTTCATTTTTTGGCCAAATGAGGTGCCGAAAAGCCCAGCTAGGGGTTTTTGGATGTTTTGAATCCATTGGTATAGGTGTCAAAGGCATTTGGAGACTTCTATTGCAGGATTTTCTACAGGGAAGTTTTAGAGAGCTCTAGGGAGCTTAGGGCCACCATTGAAGGAGGCCATGCTCAAATGAGCCAAAGTTCATTTTTAGTGACTAAATAGTCATTCTTGACTAATTGATATGCTCTGAACTTGTTGGAATAGGTTGGAGAGGAATTTGAGGACTTTTACATGTGTTTTTTCCACAAGGAAGCTCAGGGAAGCTCAAGGCCACCACTAGAATAGGTCATGCCCAGATGAGCCATGGTCTGTTTTCAGAGATCTAATAGTCATTTTTGGGGTTTTTATGTATTCTGAACCCAATGGTACAGCCAGTAAATCCATTGGAGTTGAGAAGCAGATTTTAAAAGAACTTTAAACAAAATAATCCCATAGAGCCTAGTCCATTGATGGAGGCTCAAGGAGATGTAGCCCAGTTGGGGGTGAACTCCTTTATCATGTTGTTATTGTTGTGAGTTTTGCTAGTTATTATTTTCTGCAACTTATGTTTGTTGTTGTATTTATTTAGAAAACACATTTAACCTTTCAAAAACCTCATACATAAACACCTAAGAGAAGCCTGAACTTGACACATAAATTCTCTTGCACAACTAAGACATTGATCAAGGTCCTGAAGTTTATTTTAATGGAGTAGAGGGTGCTTGCATAGCAAAACAATTCAACCCCCTATTTTCAAATCAGGTGGTATCAGAGCATAGTGTTTCTCATGTGATTTCCATTGATAGCTAGAGATTTCGTTGTTGGTATTATTGTGCAAGTTTTGTGTTGAAGTTTGATATCTTGCAAGGATGGAGGAATCTTCAAACAATGAGAGTTCTCATACATCTTCATTATCCAATTTCTTTGACAAAGAGATGTTGAAGGCATTTGTAACCATGAGAGATATGGTGCAATAGATGTGGGAAGATAGGAAGGAGAGCATTGTCCTTCAAGAGCAGTTGATGGCCATGAAGGAGGAGAAGCACCAACTTCTTGAAAAGTTGCATGAGATGGAGAATCAAATCCATGAGGCAAAGGAAACCCTTACCAAGTACATGCATGAACATGAGGTATGTAATGCTATTTTTTCTTCAAATTCCTCTCAAGATGAATGTTTTTGTGTTTTTGAGAATCACACTAGAGGAACAGGGTCCAAGTTATTGTTAAAATTGGGCTACGA
>JASDQU010438846.1:0-31851 GCA_032191745.1 Picea mariana | reverse complement strand
TTTTTTTTGCAGTTAGAAGCTATGGTTTATCTGTTGGTTCTAGTATGGATTTCCGGAATAATTCTGTCAAATATTAAAGGTGCTCAAGGGTGGTTGTGTGCCTATGGTTAGGTGACAATATTCTGATATTGTCTATGGTAAAACGAGTACATCGAATATTTTAACAAGTTATGGACCCACACTATATTTAGACAGTCTAACCACTGGAAGCTAGATTGTGACGTTCATTGTCAAGCTTGTTATAGCACTAATTGTAGTTAGGGTTTGTAATGGCAAAAAACCCTAACCCATTTGTTTGGGTACCTATAGTGAAGCGTTTGGAGCATTTCTTTGACATCCTAGTGCGTTGTAGCTTAGCTCACCTCTTGGTACCCTCAACTAGAAAAAATGCCAGGTTGAGTTTTTGGTCAAAGTCAAAGGTTGACTGGTCAAATTCAAAGTCAAAGGTTGACTTCTGGTCAAATTGACTTTGTGGTCAAAGTTGAAATTTCAGAGTATCTATCTTTTTTTAATCATTGAACCTTCTAATTCAGTTTCTAAATTCTCCTTGTCAAGATGGTATCTAGTTTCAGATTGGAACACAAGTTGGATGATGCTACAAAGATTTCAAGGTTATCTTACAACATTTCATGGAGGCTACCATGGAGATGTATTTGTTTGTTCCAAATAGATTACTATGGAAGAATGATTGATCAAAACACTGGAAGAGTGTTGAATAATGTTGTATGATATTTTCCTTTGTTATTTTTCTTGTTCCAGGCAGGTCACAAGTGGTAGCTCTAGGAGGAAGCTACAATGACAGTTTCAAGCATGGAGCAGATGACTTCATCAATGGTGAAGCATATGGTCTCACCAAGTATCAATTATAAAGGAAGAATGGGAAGAAAAATAATTTTTGGACATCCTTCACTCAGTTCCATGTCAATCTTCTCACTAAATGACCAGTACCGTGATGAGGTCCATGATAAAGATCTTGCAGTTCCCAGGATTGCAGTTGTAGAGGGAGGTAAGAATGGTGTATCAGACATGGAAGAACCACAAATATATGAATATCGACACAAAGATAATACTAAGAAGAGAATACCATCTTGAGCTCATGAGATCATGGTGCTCCAGATAGAACTTTCAAAGAAAGCAAGAAGTCAAAACCATATTCCAGTTACAAAACCCTCCACCTTTGAAGAAGAATTCAAGTTGAAAGAATAGAAGGAAGTTGTGATGGAAGAGTATCAATCATGAAAAATGATGTATGAAAATTGTGCCTAAATGAGTTTACAATATAAATCATGTAGTGGATGAAAGTATCGATAAATACAAGGCAATATGTGTAGCTAGAGGGTTCTCTCATTAGGAGAGAGAAGACTATGATGAGAGGATTTCTCCAGTTTCCAGATACACCTCTAGAGCCATCATATCTCTAGCAACATCCATGGGTTGGAATTTACATCAGATGGATGTAAAGACTTCTTTTCTAAATGGAGTGATTGAAGAAGAAGCATACACAGAGAAACCTCAAGGTTTTTAGGTACACCAAGGAGAAATCCATGTATGCAAATTAAAGAAGGCCTTGTATGGACTCAAGCAAGATCCAAGAGCTTGGTGAAGAGCCTATCATTATTCAGTGTAAGAGGGAGATATCCTCTGAATGTGATATGAAGGATCTTGGTCTCATGCACTATTACTTGGGACTAGAAGTATGGCAGAAGCGTGGTGAATTCTTCCTAGGACAAGGGAAGTATGTTGAAAAGATCCTTCAGAAGTTTGGGATGATGGATTGTGAATCCATGGTAACAGATCTGAGGAAGTTGAGAGACTCTGATTCTGATACAGTAGACTCGTTCCTGTACCAACAATTGATTAGCTCATTGATGTATCTGGTAAATACCAGGCTAGAAATTTGCTTTGTTGTGAACATGTTGAGTCAGTTCTAAGTGGAAGCTAGACATGAGCATTGGATAGATGCAAAGAATATCTTGAGACATCTTCGTGGGATGATAATTTATGGTTTGAGATATGCCTCAAACAGTGAAGTATAGCTGCATGAATTTACTGATTCAGATTGGGCAGGGAGTGCAGATGATAGAAAGAGTACTTTTGGTATGTGTTTCAGTTTGAAATATGATATGATTTCATGGGATAGCAGGAAACAAAAGTCTGTTTCACTTAGCACTGCAGAAGCAGAATATATTGTAGCTTTTGATGGACTGTTTGATCAGGTGTTGGATTCGACAGTGATATATTGTGATAACCAGAGTTGTGTGAAGCTCTCATAGAACCTGGTGTTCCATGACAGGTCGAAGCACATTGAGATCAAGTACTATTTTCTTTGTGATAAAGGGGAGAAGTGGTTCTCTAGTATATCTCCAGTGATGAGCAGACTGCAGATATTTTGATAAAATCTTTGTCCAAGATAAAGTTTGCATACTTGAGGGACAAGATGGGGCTCATGGAGATTGCTCCCTTGGTTGAAAGGGAGGAGATGAATTCCTTGATTGGGAGGGAGAAATGATATGTGGCATCATGGACTGTCAATGGGTTGCAGATATGTATCATGTTAGTAGAAATTAGAGATGGTCATGCAGCTTAGAGATGATGCTTGCATCATGCTAGATATGAACATGCTAGTACAACTCAGATATGATATAGATGGTTGGATTTTTTGATACAATGGCCTCAGGAGAATCGTTCTATTACAACTTAGAGGTGGAAATACAACTTAGATATGATGTATTTTCATCATACTAGTTATGTTCATGCTAGTACAACTTAGAGACGATGTTGGTGAGCCACATCATGCTAGATATGACCATGCAAGTACAACTTATATGTGAAATGAAACTTAGATATGATGTATTGACATCATGCTAGATATGCCATGATAGTACAGCTTAGAGATGACCATACATCTTAGAGATGATTGTTACACATCAAAATTCCACACTTAAGTATCTCACCCTAAGTGTTGCAAGTGTCGTAAAGTGTCGTATGCACCTTTCTAAGTGTCGCAAGTGTCGTCAAGTGTCGTATGCACCTTTCTAAGTGTCGCAAGTGTCGTCAAGTGTCGTATGCACCTTTCTAAGTGTTGCATGCACTTTTCTATGTGTTTTCCTACCTTGACACCAGGGATGATTTTAGAGGCTAAATTTCGCTCATGGGTTAATTTTCCATGGTTTTTCCAAAAAAGAGATTCTCTATTTTAAAAATGATTCACCCAAATTCTATAGGATAAAATTATTTTACCTTAAAATTCGCCAAAATTTTATAAAAACTATATAAAATCCTTAGAAATTTGAATATTCTTACAAAAATATTGCCAAACATTTATAGTTGACATATGAAATATTAGTAAGATTCGCCAAGGTTTCAACATTTTAAAATAAATTTCCATCCTTAAAATCATCCCTGCTTGACACCATGAAAGAACATTTCTCACAATCCCTAGTCAATGTGGAGGAGAAATATATCATATGAAGGTCAAAATACTATATGCACATGAATTATTCATGATTATTCATAAAAAGGAAATTATTTTAGTGTGAGAATCCACCTCACATTTAGTTTCCTAATCTCAAGGATAATTTGAGAGTCTCATGGATGGTTGAGAGATGTTCTCAAACCAAAATCCTAATTTGGTGGATCTTGAGAGATATTTCCTCCTTAAAATCCCATTTTAGTGGATCTAGTGAGTGATCTTGTCCATGGTGGTTAAGAATCCAATTCCTATATAATGAGGGCTTTCCATGGTGAAAGGGAGATAGACAGATATATCAAACTTATGATCTTGGGATTCATGTGAGGGTCTAGGCGAGGAGAGTTTGGAGGAGTTGAAATTGACATCATTCATGGTCAGTAAGTTTTCTTGGTTCTCATTTAATATACTTGGCCTTTTTCCTTCAAGTGTATGTTTATATGTGATTGTCTATGTTTGACTTAATTTACATAGATGAATTTGGTTTGTCTAATCCATTCGAGTAGGAGATATTCATTTGTTTCTCGTTGTTCATTGCAGGTACCTTTTTGTGTCGAGAGTGAAGATCAAGCTCACGAATTGGAGCGGCTTGGAAAAACTTCAAAAAAAGGTGCACCATACTTCCCCTCCTCTCTTTTTCGATGGAAAAAATAAAGTTATAGGAATGGTAGTGTCCAAATGTAATTTTCTGTTTTGGTATAGGGGTTTGTAATCCAAGGGAAATTTTACATGTCCGCAGGAGAATATTGTTGTAACAGAAATTGACGATTCCATTGGGGAAGGACATTGAATTGCCTTTCCTTGGATTGTCTGAGATTTTTCCCACCTTTACATCTTGTTTGTTGTTTTATTCTGATATTCCCTTTCTCTCTTCTTTAGTGAAGATATCACAGAGTCTTTGAAAAAGTTTTCTAAGTTTTTTTCCTTATCTTTGAGTTTTTGGGAAGGGTAGCGCTCCTCTATTGTGTACACCATGGCACTAATATAGGATCAACGCTCCTTGTAGTGTATACCAGAGTGCTGGTGCACTCTCTCCCTTTGGAAATAAGAGCGTTGATATCCTTTTATAGGGTTTTCTGCTCCTTTCTACTTTCTCTTTTCTCAGTATGATCTTGAGGGGTTTTTTCTTAGAGTCCCTTGATTATATTTGACTTTGTTTTGCTAAGAGTTTGACAATTATCACTCATTTATGTTTATCCTTTGAGTTTGCAAATTTTCTCTTAGTTGTGGTCCCCTTGGGTTAACAGGATATCTTGGTTCTTTCTACCTTTGAGTTTGTCTGATCTTCATCTCGTAAAGATTTCAGATTGCTTAGTTGTTTTGGTCTGTTCATCAACTAGGGTTTGCAAAGGTTGCTTGGTATTGAGCCTTCTTGTTTTCATTTGAAACATCTCTCTTTTCTGAATGATTATGACTCTTATGAAAACCTAGCTTGATTTATGTTTCTTGTTTCTCATCGTTTGAGGATTTTAGTGAGTGTTTTTCTTCTTTTTCTTTTAGATCATTGAGTTCTTGATTGACTAGGTTATCCCTTACTTGTTTTCTTTCAGTTATCATCAATTTGAGTGCGCTTTGTTTGATTTCTTTTTTCCTCATAGTTCTTTGTATTAAACTTATATCTCTTTCATTTGAAAGTTAAGAAGCGAAAAGTTTGCATATCTCTTTGCATAGTTAATCAAACGAAGAAATCTTGCATTCATTAGGAAATTTGTTTTGGTTCATGTTTTTGAAAAAGAGCTAGTTTTGCATGTGCATTTTGGTTTTTGGAAACATTTGCTTGATATTTTGGCATCGTATTGATCCTAGAAATTTAAATTTGCATCATTTCGAGTGCTTGCTTGTGTTAGGAAGAATATAACTCTTCTCCTTCCCGTACATAGAATTCATCAAAAGAAAGAACCGCATATCATTATTTTTCATTCTATTGGAGTTGAGTCTCTTACACATCATCAGTTTCATCTCTGTAAAACCCTTTGAGTTAAAATCCATTAAAATCAACCACACACAAATAAAATCAACTAGATTTTTTTTTGGTTTTAGCACATCGACAATAGCTTAGGATTAGGGCCTTTGGACTAGGTGAAGTGAGTAAATTGTCCAAGACTACTAAACAGACTATAGATCACTAAAGAGCGCATAAATCCAAATTTCGTATAAGCATAGCCGAGAACCCCCTCTCACACAGGGGCTAAACACGAGGTCGTGTGTGGGAGAGAAGCAAATATTACCCCTCCAATTATTAACCAATTGTAGAAGACATATCGTGTATTGGAGGTTGTTCTTGAGAAACCACTAGTTTCATTTGGTCTTTGATCAGAATCTGGACCAGGGGTCAAAATTTAGTCCAAAAATCAAATTGTTCAGAATCGCTTCAAAACGGACAGGTGCGTAGGCCTCGTCCTCATGAACCCAACTCACTTTGAACAAGCTCAAACGAACATCGGATGAGTGAGATATCATGTTCTGTCCATTTGGCCAAGCATGCAAAAAATTTGCTGACTGTACAATCCGTACAGGTCGTACAGTCCGTACATGTCGTACAGTCCGTATAGGATGACGTGGCAAGGTACGAACCCACACATGTTAGCTAAGCTGACAAATCTGACATGGCAAGTGCTGAGTTGGAAAGATGAAGTGGCAAGTGCTGATTTGACAGATGCATGGGAGAATGAGTTTGAGACACGTGGCATTTTTATTAGCCAATTGGGTGATTCCACGTGGCCTAGGCATGGTCTGCCACGTGGCACCTTGATGTTTTGGTGTAAAAGTAATGTGGAGTCCATGGGAGTTGAACCCCGAACCTCCGCATGGTGCAAATCTTTGGCAACGGTTGCCCAGCCGGTGTGCCCACATAATAGTTCTTACCATTATACTTTCCCGTTTTTATTTAAGTTTGTGTCTGGTGTAGTTTGGGGTGAGGTCTGGGATGGGGCTTAGCCCCATCCCCCGGTTATATATGTGTTCCCACATGACCACACCATGAACTTTGCGCGGGAGTCCAGAAACTGTTCAAATGAATCTGTCCACACGCCGACACTTGTCAACATGGGAACCTCGACCGAGTTCGGATCTCACCTAGGAGCTTGACACTTGTCATGACCATGAGCAGTTGCAACAGGTGCCACAATTTGTGTAGGATGTGGTCACATTGGAACCCACATGTCCAACACCTTCGTCGGTTTAGGGGCTAGGTCCCCTAACTATGCAACAAATTTGTGCAATTTGTGGAGATGGGCGTGTGTACTAGGTTTAGGCATGAGAAACACCCAGGAGCTAGGTTACTCACACAGGAGGTGTGAATTGGTGAACCAGAGACAACAAGCTTGAAGGAGAAAATTGCAGGAGGTCTATCTTCTTCATTTTTTGGCCAAATGAGGTGCCGAAAAAGCCCAACTAGGGGTTTTTGGATGTTCTGAATCCATTGGTATAGATTTCAAAGGCATTTGGAGACTTATATTGCAGGATTTTATACAGGGAAGTTTCAGAGAGCTTAGGGCTGCCATTGAAGGAGGCCATGCTCAAATGTGCCAAAGTCCATTTTTAGTGACTAAATAGTCATTCTTGACTAATTGATATGCTCTGAACTCATTGGAATAGGTTGCAGAGGCATTTGAGGACTTTTACAGGTGTTTTTTCCACAAGGAATCTTAGGGAAGCTTAAGGCCACCACTAGAAGAGGTCATGCCCAGATGAGCCATGGTCTGTTTTCAGAGATCTAATAGTCATTTTTGGGGTTTTTATGTATTCTAAACCCAATGGTATAGTTAGTAAATCCATTGGAGTTGATAATCAACTTTTAAAATAACTTTAGACAAAATAATCCCATAGAGCCTAGTCCATTGATGGAGGCTCAAGGAGATGTAGCCCAGTTGGGGGTGAAGTCCTTTATCATGTTGTTATTGTTGTGAGTTTTGTTGGTTATTATTTGCTGCAACTTATGTTTTCTGTTGTATTTATTTAGAAAACATATTTAACCTTTCAAAAACCTCATACATAAACACCTAAGAGAAGCCTAAACTTGACACATAAATCCTCTTGCACAACTAAGACATTGAGCAAGGTCCTGAAGTTTATTTTAATGGAGTAGAGGGTGCTTGCATAGCAAAACAAGTCAGCCCCCTATTTTTAGATCAGGTGGTATCAGAGCATAGTTTTTCTCATGTGATTGCCATTGATAGCTACAGATTTAGCTGTTGGTATTATTGTGCAAGTTTTGTGTTGAAGTTTGATATCTTGCAAGGATGGAGGAAGCTTCAAATAGTGAGAGTTCTCATACATCTTCATTAGCCAAGTTCTTTGACAAAGAGATGTTGAAGGCATTTGTAACCATGAGATATATGGTGCAATAGATGTGGGAAGATAGGAAGGAGAGCATTGTCCTTCAAGAGCAGTTGATGGCCATGAAGGAGGAGAAGCACCAGCTTCTTGAAAAGTTGCATGAGATGGAGACTCAACTCCATGAGGCAAAGGAAACCCTTACCAAGTACATGCATGAACATGAGGTATGTAATGCTAGTTTTTCTTCAAATTCCTCTCAAGATGAATGTTTTGGTGTTTTTGAAAATCACACTAGAGGAACAGGGTCCAAGTTATTGTTAAAAATGGGATATGAAGGTAGAGGGTTAGGCAAACATGCACAAGGCATTGTTGAGCCTATTATTGTTGAGGAGAGGCCCAAGTATTTGGGTATTGGATATGAACAGAAACATAGAGCATATTCCAAAGTTGAGGAGACAAGGGAAACCATTCTAAGAACAACTTTTGTTCCAAGTTCAATCCCTCAAGCATGCAAAGTGTGTGTTCAAGATGAATGAAAATGTGTGAAACAAGAGAGTTGTGAAAGCCATGAGGACAAGACCATTTTTGTTGGTCTTCAAAAGAGAGCTAGTAACTCTTCAAATTCACCTCCTCAAGAAGGAGATAAAGGTGAATGTTCAAGGACTTTTGTTGCAAGTTCAATCCCTCAAGAATGCAAAGTGTGTGTTCAAGATGAATAAAAATATGTGAAACAAGAGAGTTGTGACAGCCATGAGGACAAGAAAAATGTTGTTGGTATTCAAAAGAGAGATAGTAACTCTTGAAAATCACCTCCTCAAGAAGGTGATAAAGGTGAATGTTCAAGGACTTTTGTTGCAAGTTCAATCCCTCAAGCATGAAAAGTGTGTGTTCAAGATGAATGCAAATGTGTGAAACAAGAGAGTTGTGACAACCATGAGGACAAGAACAATATTGTTGGTCTTCAAAAGAGAGCTAGTAACTCTTCAAATTCACCTCCTCAAGAAGGTGATAAAGGTGAATGTTCAAGGTATATTTCTACCTGTAATTCGGTTGTTTTTTATTATGTTGAGCATGGTAAATTTTCATGTAAAAATGGAAGAAAAAGTCCATGTACATATTGTGGTTTAGATAATCATCATGTTTCAAGATGTTGGAAAAGATTGACCACATTCAGGAAACTTTCCAAGAAAAGGAAACTTGAAAATAATATGCAAAAGATTTGCACTCACTGCCAGAAGAGGGGTCATCTCATTGACCAATGTTGGACATTGCATCCAACCACCCATTCGCAACACAAGAAGAAGATGGATAAAAAGACTAGAAAGAATGAAAGAGTAGATTCCATCATCGATGTGAGTCAAGATGATTCAAAAGAAGACGATTTTCAGCAGAATAGGTCACAATTGAATTGGCTTGGTAAGAAATGGTTAGATTTCTTGAACAAGTAAGGCTTGCATTTCTCTGTTTGTAGATGCATATTTCATCCTTATGTATCCATTTCTATTGAAAGTATGACAAGTTGCAACAGTTTATCATAACTTGTATGATGCAAGTTTGCATGTGAATGCGATTCTATTGAAGGCATTCTTGTTGTTGAACAACTTCGCCAGGAGGGTGTAAAAGATGGGTATGATACTCATTGCAGCCATATATCTTTTTCATTTTCAGCTCTTATGTACCCACATGTTTTTGGGTTTATGTACTTATGTTTGTACTTGAAGGAGATTTGAAGAGCTATGCACATGCATGTGATTTTGTATGTGTGTAAACAGTGAACTTTGTGATAGTTCATTATGAGTGACTCATGATTGTTACATGGTTGTGTATCATGAATGTTGACTTTTGGAATGTCGATATGTTTCAAATGAGTCTTGACTTGTGTCGATGTTGTTTTGACGACATTGTTGTGTTGATCATGTTTTTCGACTTATTTTTAGTCGATGGTGTTGTCAGCTTGTAAGTTGATATTGAGTACACCAAGATGCAAGAAAACGCCATGTACTTTGATGATGTACAATATGTGATAGTTATTGCTTGAAGAGAAAAAGAGTTGGTTGGCATCATTTTCCTTCTTCTATAAAGTTTGTTTTCAAGATTGATGGTTTTCTTGGATTGTGACAAGATGTTGCAGGAAAGCATTTTGTAGCCATTGTAGAGCGGATAGTGTTGACGCCAAAGAGTTCACAATAGGGACTTGATTCTCAGTGGGAGGGATGACATATTTCCAATCACAAAGAGAACAGTGGGTCAGCAACAACCAAAGAACAGTGGTTGAGGGACATAGCTAATTGCAGTGCAAGGCATGTCAAGGTACCCAGGTGATTTCCAAAAAAACTTTTCAAGTAGAATCAGTTGATAGAACTTGGAAGTAGAAGAGTATTGAGGCTCCGACAGATAATCATCAACTTTTGTGGGACCAAAATATTTTCAGTGGGAAGGAGTGATCAAAATTTGGACTAGGGGTCAAAATTTAGCCCAAAAATCAAAGTGTTTGGAATCGCTTCAAAATGGACATGTGTATAGGCCTCATCCTCATGAACCCAATGCACTTCAAATGGGTTCAAACAGACATCAGATGAGTGCGATATCAAGTTCTATCCATTTTGCCAAACAAACAAAAAATTTGCTGACTATACAATCTATACAGTCCGTACAGGCTGAAGTGGTAGGGTATGGACCCACACGTGTCAACTAAGTTGGTAAAGCTGATGTGGCAAGTGATGAGTTGGCAAGCTGAAGTGGCAAGTGATGATTTGATAGATGCGTGGGCGAATGAGTTTGAGACATGTGGCATTTTTATTAGCCAATTGGGTGGTTCCACGTGGCCCAGGCATGGGATGACACATAGCACCTTGATGTTTTGGTGTAAAAGTAATGTGGAGTCTGTGGGAGTCAAACCCCGGACCTCCACATGGTGCAAATATTTGGCAAGGGTCGCCCAACTGACATGCCCACATAACAGTTCTTACCATTATACTTTCCCGTTTTTATTTAAGTTTGTGTGTGGTGTAGTTTGGGGTGGAGTTCGGGCTGGGGCTTAGCCCCAGCCCCCGGTTATATATGTGTTCCCACATGACCACACCACAAACTTTGTGCGGGAGTCCATAAATCGTTCAAATGGATCTGTCCACATGTCGACACTTGTCAGCACGGGAACCTCGACCGAGTTTGAATCTCACTTAGGATCTTGACACTTGTCATGACCACAGGAAGTTGCAATGCTGTGCCACAATTTGTGCGGGACGTGGTCACATTGGAACCCATGCGTCCAACACCTCCGTCGGTTTGGGGGCTAGGTCCCTTAACCGTGCAACAAATTTGTGTGATTTGTGGAAATGAGCGTGTTTGCTAGGTTCAGGCATGGGAAACACCCAGGATCTAGGTTACTCACACAGGAGGTGTGAATTGGCGAACCAGAGACAACAAGCTTGAAGGAGAAAATTGCAGGAGGTCTATCTTCTTCATGTTTTGGCCAAATGAGGTGTCGAAAAAGCCTAGCTAGGGGTTTTTGGATGTTCTGAATCCATTGGTATAGGTTTCAAAGGAATTTGGAGACTTCTATTGCAGTATTTTCTATAGGTAAGTTTAAGAGAGCTCTAGGGAGCTTAGGGCCACCATTGAAGGAGGCCATGCTTAGATGAGCCAAAGTCCATTTTCAGTGACTAAATAGACATTCTTGACTAATTGATATGCTATGAACTCATTGGAATAGGTTGCAGAGGCATTTGAGGAATTTTACAGGTGTTTTTTCCACAAGGAAGCTCAGGGAAGCTCAAGGCCACCAGTAGAAGAGGTCATGCCCAGATGAGCCATGGTCTGTTTTCAGAGATCTAATAGTCATTTTTGGGGATTTTATGTATTCTGAACCTAATGGTACAGTCATTAAATCCATTGGAGTTGAGAATCAACTTGTAAAAGAAATTTAGACAAAATAATCCCATAGAGCCTAGTCCATTGATGGAGGCTCAAGGAGATGTAGCCCAGTTGGGGGTGAAGTCCTTTATCATGTTGTTATTGTTGTGAGTTTTGCTAGTTATTATTCACTGCAAATTATGTTTGTTGTTGTATTTATTTAGACAACATATTTAACCTTTCAAAAACCTCACACATAAACACCTAAGAGAAGCCTAAACTTGACACATAAATCCTCTTGCACAACTAAGACATTGAGCAAGGTCCTGAAGTTTATTTTAATGGAGTAGAGGGTGCTTGCATAGAAAAACAAGTCAGCCCCTTATTTTCATATCAATCTCAGTGCTTCATGAACTCTGAATCCGTTCAAGGTCCTCTGGAGTCCTATTGGTCCACTTTTATTTGGTTCTCTTGAAGAGCTTCAGACTTTGATATCATTCCCATACATTCAGTCCCTATTATCGACTATACCTGCCCGAAGGCTAACTGTGAGTTTGTAACCTTAGTGTCCTTTCCTAGGTACCTGGAGAGGTGATTATGGGGGGATTCCCATGGTACCTGGGGCAAACATCATATCACACTATTAGTACACTTGGAGGGTGATCCTGCGAAAGAGAGGGTTGATTTCACCGAGAAGGGATGTTACATGGAGGTCAAGGTAATTGCTTCTCACTTCTTCGTTGGAAGCTTGATATCTCATCTTCAAAAGATCCTTAAATCTATTATTTCCTAGTTGATTGCTTTTATTTTTCATGGGAGTGTGTTTCTTTGTCTTTCATTGTCAGCTTTAGGATCATAGATTTCACAGTATACAAGGTATGGAACCTGACACTCAGGAACCTCAAGACAATATTTCTTACGAAGCAGTGATTGCAGATCACACTTCTGAAACCGGGAGTGTTGCTCCTGGAAGTAGCCAACACATTGAATAACCAGTTACAACCTTCGTAGAAATCCTCCCATCTTACACAAATCAACTTTTTGATGATCCACTCATCCTACCACTCACTGATCCACCATCTATGAGATATTATGATGCCTTTTGTTCTTACTATTTACCACCCGGTTCAACCACTACACCATCATTTGGCATGAACCCACTGATTTTTGGTTTTCCTAAAGGACTTGGGAATTCATCCTTTTCCACAAATCCCATAGTTGATACTGCTGGTGATTATTCTCTATCAGAAACATTGGTAACCCAGGTAACCCTAACTCAACCACTTGCTTATTCATCTCCCTTCGCACATGAGTCAAGTCATATCCCTGCTTCACTATTTTCGCACATGCACACACTAAGTGTCTTACTTGGACATTCCATCGATCAAATGGCCAACAACCAAGTCCTTGACACAACCACGATTACACAAGAAACTCATCCTCCATCTCATACATCACAGATTAGTACACCCTACATTGGAGGTCAATCTTTAATGGGAGGCCAACCTTCAGCTGGGGGGAACCTTCAGTTGTAGGAATTTTTGTTACTGGCGGGGAACCTACATGGTTGCAAAATCAACAAGCCTGGGGGAAAGCCACTCAATAAATCCCTTCTATACCTCCTACCATTAGCATGCACCCTGGACATCCATATCCAGGGGTTTTGAATCCTTTGTGGGATCGATCCAATCCGGCGGGCATTCCTCTCCAAGGAAATATGCCCTATCAATATGTCAACCCCATGATTCCGATGCAACAATCCCTTCCACTTCCATACATCGGAGGGACATCAAGTCAATTTAAATATGTAGGTCCTTCCACTTCATCATAATATATGGGTGAAAAAAAAAGACAACCACCTCACATGGGTGGACAACTAGGGAAACCACCATTTATGGGAGGACCATATAGTTTTGTCACCTCGCCACAACTTGGATATGGTCCTACTGGTGTTCCTGCACAATATGGTTATCACCAGTATCAACAACCTAATCGACAACTACCATTCTTGACTAAATTAGATCTGCTAGATATGTCCCATTTAACCAATGACCCCATCCTTTATGCCCCATTTTGGCCCACCATCCCTGCGAAATTACCATCCGACATACTGAAATTCAATGGAAAACCTAGGGAAGATCCTAATAATTATGTTATGAATTTCCATTTATGGTGTTCTTCTAACTCTTTGGTGAACAATTCCAGTTGTCTTAGACCTTTTTAGAGAACACTTATAGGTGTGGCAGCCAAATGGTATATTAAACTGCCGCGTAACTCCTTTTTTGACTTTAACTCTCTTACCATGGCTTTCCTGACACAATTTCATTTTCCTATACGATACGAGACTGGTAAAAATATTTTGACCTCACTTTGACAATCCTCTTCCACCCACATATCCAATCATATTCATGAGTGGAGGCGGCGAAGATGATTGATTAAGGATCCCATTCCGGACCAACTCCTCGTGGATTAGTTTACAAATTTTTTCTTGCCTCCCATTTCCCGTGATGTTTCTATGGGAAACGTAGTTACCAAGGACCAGATTATCAGTTGTGTGCAGTGTTTGGACTTGGTTTACTCCCAATCCGACACACTTTACGATTTGATCCCTAACGCTCTTCACCCATCAAACGATCCTCCAAAACCTACTCTGGAACCTAGTTCTGTTCCAAACACCACAACTACTTCCACTCCTAATTAAACCTCCAAGGTGAATGCGGTTCAATCCACTTCATCTTAGAAACTAGGAGGTAAGAAAAAAAAAGGGAAAATCCAAGAAACCTTCTAACGAGAAGGATAATCCTAAGTCCATTGATACTCAACTGATAAGGAATTCTAAATCTCCTTGTATGTTTTGTGAGGAAGACCACTACACGAAATAATTCCCTCATCGTGAGGTTGTCACTAAATATCTGAAGGATACCTCCCAACCGGCTTTGCAACAACATTTGGTTGCACAAAACCATGCCCCTCCGCAAGGGGGAAACACAATTCATTCCCACCACGAGGATGCTTCCACAAGCATCTCTAAGGTGTACATGTTTAAGACGGTTAATGTCACGACTCAAGAAAATAATTCTGACACTCCTCCAAGTGATAAAACCCCTTTCAATTCAAATTCTATTACGTTTAATCTAGACTCTCTAGGAGAGACTCTCACACCACCAAGCCTTCCAAATTCAAATTTTGGGTGGTGGAAAGAACATCCATCGCACTATTTTGGATGAGGGAGCCTCCACCTATGTCATGTATTTGAATTTTTGGAAATCCCTTGGTTTTCCTGAACTTACCTCGACTCCTATAACCTTGAAAGAATTTGATGGGCGTGGTTTCCAACCTCACGAACTCTTGCAATATTTCGTTGTGAAGTTGAAGGGTAAAACCATTTCGTTCGACATCAAAGTGGTCAACACACCCCTGGATTATAACTTGTTACTTGGTCCTAGTTGGTTTTATGTGATGATTGCCATTGCATCTTCGGTGTTTTGCATCTTACGATTTCCCTATCAAGTAAAATGTATCACTGTTGACCAACTTGAATATACAACTTCAGATCGCCACAACACTACAACAAATAATGTCCCTTTTCTAAGAGCAAGAGCGGGTATTCTTAAGGATTATGTGCCCATAATGGTTATTCGCTTGCCCGTTGCCACCACCCCAAGGGTTACCATGTTAAATATGATTTCGACTCAGGTGCGACAATCCTTAGAATTATCTGATCCTTTGGGAGTACCTCGTCTCATCGAGCATAGTTCTCTTCGTATGTCAAGATCATTAAAAAATGAAATAGACGCTAACGTGCATAGTTCATTATCTTTATCAAGATTGTTAGAAAATGAAACATACCCCCATCCATTAAAATCGAGTCTCAGTCTGCATCACTTGCTTGAACCTTATTTTCCTCTGTCTCGTGAAAATTTTCCCATTAGTAACTAAAAGCCCAAACGAGAAAATAAGAATATTCACCGGAGGAAATGATGCTTGGGGGGTAGGTCTCTAACCTCTAGAAATCATGATGGAGAAAACCGCTAGCTTCTATCATGCAAGCTAGAGGAAAACAACCTCTTGAGAGACACACTGCTAGGAGTGATACTCATTTGAGGGTCGTCCCCATGGTGACGTAGAAAATATTTCCGAGAACGAGCTTAGTCTTTGTTCTTTCTCGTGCTTATTAAAACATGAGAACATGTTACCGAGTATAATTTTATCTCTTTTTCGGACTCATAAAATCTATACGAAAAAGGGAACTCTTTGGAGTCTCCTTTAAGCTCTTTTCAAACTCCCTAAACATGAAAGTATTTCCAAGTGATGTTGCTTCCTTTCACACTCCTTAAAAGGTTTGAAAGGGTGTCTTTCAAGTGGTAGTTTATCTCTTTTTCGGTCTCGTGAGACTAATTACGAAAAAGGAACACTATAATCAAGCATGATTAGAAGAGTTATACCCTTTATTGTTTTACATTTTTTTCAGGCTTGGGAGACTAAACTTAGGAAAAATCCATCCATAGAGTCACCTTTAAGTTATTTTCAGACTTTTTAAATGTGAAAAACCACCAGAGTTTGCCTTCTCTTGGATCATACAACTATACATCGAAGGTCCTATTTGAGTCCACTCTCCAGGACCCATATGGGACCAAACCACTTCTTCCTAGGGTTCATTAAAAATAATCCAAAGGACTCATTCGAAGGACGAACTTATACCGAGCACCTGTTATCATCCTCAAGCTCGTTAAAAAGAAAGAGGTACTCATCTATCTTGGTGGAGGAAAAAATGAAGGAAGTGGGTCAAGTTTTTTGGAATCCTTTGTGGCAACTATTGTCTCCCTTGAACATTACACCTGTTTGTGTCTCGTCTTACATTTGGGTAATCCACTTGTCTCTGTTTCATACCAATTCCATGTGTCTCCATACTTTTTAATCCATTCGAAGAGTGCTCTTATCTCCGTCACGTTACATCCTTGGTACTCATCGAGTCAATGTTTCCAAGTCAATTGTCTTTCCTAATCATGTTCAAGGGAAGTTTCACTTCAAACCATCCATCTGCAGTATTACTAGTTTCTAATTCCTATATCATCCCATACTTATTTAATTAACCATATTACATCACTTTCCTATGTCAGTTTTGTGTCGATGATGGGGGATACATCAAGGCCCTCCTTCAGCGAGTATTTTTCTATCGACTTCAACACATCATTCGGAAATTAGACTTAGAAACCAGTGTTAGAAAAACATGATCACAGAGCAATAAAATAAAACAAATGTGGAAATAAAACACAGAAGATACACAATACAATAGAGCGAGAGAGATATGTGGTTCACCCAGTGTGGGATACGTCCACCAGATAAATTTCCAGGCCCTTCCTTTTTATTATCCAACAAAATGAAGGGATACAACCTACAACTCAACTATTGTAACTTCCTCTTCTTCCTCTCACAGTCTCCTCTCTTAGAATATAATAATCACACACATACACAACCATAATATGCTTTTTAGATATCTAGAGAGGTAATGGGAGGCCCAGAGGGCCCATAGTGATAATAGTGGAGGCCACTCAATGTAAGGTGGACTAGATCCACTATATTATTAAATAAGTCCCACTATGGTAGTTAGATATAATAAATGTAAGAGGACTTACTATAAGGTTCTACTTCTAGAAGGTTCTTCGTCTAGAATGTTCTTAGGTGATGGTAGCACTATATAAAGGGGTTCAAGCAATGTAATGGGATATGAAGAGAATTATTATATTCAGATATGAAGTTCATTAGTAGGTTTCCCCCTCGAAGAGGCAAGTGCACAGGAGAGAATCCCTTCCATAATAGGATTCATTGTATGGTGTTTCCCTACCTCAAGGGTTTTCTATAATAAAAGTGTGGTTTCTTCTATATTTCTCTCTAGATATATTGTGTACTCAATATTTGTGGTGATTATATTTGTATATCGACTAAGGTACTTAACAAGTGGTATCAAAGAACATTTGTTAGCAAGATGTCTGGGCATTGTTTATTTTATTTTTGCATATTTGTTCAGAGAAGAAAAAGAGGGCCGCTAAATTCTAGAAAATTTATGTATATTTATGTGCAACATTTGCAAAAATGAGTTGTATATATGAGTTTCTCTTAGAAAAAAACCCAATTAAAAAAAAAGATCATCTGAAACGTAGTTCGGGAAGTCAAGATATTGACATTTTAAAATCTGCAAATTTTTAGGGTTCTTTCCGCAGACGATGAGACTATTTTTTGATTTCTGTAGCACCTGGAGGCCGAATTTGCTAAAAAAAATTACATATATGAGTTCCTCTTTAAAAAATAGTTGATTTCAAAAAACAAAATCACCCAAATTTGATCTCTGGAATTGAAGATATCGTTGATTTAAAATCAATCACTTTTGGGGGGTTTTTGTGATGGCAATAAGATTGTAGAGTTCACAATTTTGTATAAGGTGTTCATATTGCTACCAGATAAATTCCATTGGATATATTATTTTCATATTTTTTTTTTTGTACATTATATGTGGTGTTTCGAATGGATATGCACTCTCAACTCATGGAAATTCTACAAAAAGTTGAATCCCTCAAAGACAATATGCATGACCACCTACAAGGCATCGAGGCTAGTCTACACGACCACACAGACAATTATCACAATATTGAACGTTCATTGGATCTCCTACAAGAGGGATATCTTATGGCAGAAATTAGGGATGAATATAATAAAGAATTATATGCTTGGTATGATTTTGAGGCCAATTGTGATGCTTGGTATATGGATAGTTCTCATCTTTTGGATGACAATCACTTTCATATTTTATTTGATGACTCTACTCCACCTTTTGTAGAGAACATCAATGTGACAAATCAAGAGCCAATTATGGTTACTAGTGTCCATCCTGCATCTTATATAGTGGTATTGTTCCTTCCAAATTTAGTTATGAGCCTTTCCCAATATATGGATGGATCTTCTTATTTAGATCCACATGATAGGTGTCAGTCTTTGGAGCATCATTTTTGGTTGGTTATTGGGTTCTGATACCTTCTGCATGGAGTTCACATGAGCACTCGGACATGGGATCTTGGTTTATAATGGTGGTTGGACTACTTTAATGTGGTGTCTTTCATTTATACATGGGAACCTGGTTCTCTAGTCTACTTCAACACTATGGTCCACACTTATCCATGGGTCCCTGGTATATGGTTGTACACCCTCATAACAAGCATTGAGGACAACGCTTTCATAAGGAGGATGAAATGTTAGGTATCTAGATTGGTAGTGGGGTGGGGGGCAGAGGGCCCATAGTGATAATAGTGGAGGCCATTCAATGTAAGGTGGACTAGATCCACTATATTATTAAATAAGGCCCATTATGGTATTTATATATAATAAATGTAAGAGGACTTAATAGAAGGTTCCTCCTCTATAATGTTCTTAGGTGATGGTAGCACTATATAAAGGGGTTCAAGCAATGTAATGGGATATGAAGAGAGGTATTTTATTTGGAGCTGGAGTTAATTAGGAGGTTTCTCCCTCGAATAGGCAAGTGCAAACGAGAGGGTCCCTTCCATAATAGGATCCATTATATGGTGTTTCCATACATCAAGGGTTTTCTATAATAAAAGCGTGGTTTCTTCTATATTTCTCTCTAGATCTATTGTGTATTCAATGTTTATGGTGATTATATTCATAGATATACTCAGGTATTTAACAATAATTCCCTCATAAAAGAGGGTTTCCTTCTAGGGAAAAAATCCCTAAAATAACTTCTACCTTCAGATCTGTGACCTTATAATGAATGGTCCAGATTGACTACAAAATTACAATATTTTACAAGGAAATTTTTCCTAATATTTTTCTTCGGGGGTGCTACCCCTGAATCCTTCGCCAGGGGGGATACATAATTTTTCTCCACCCCCCTGGTGACAGTTGTGGGGGGGAAATCCCCCCCACACCCCCCTATTAGGGAATGGGATCCAAGTGAGGTTGAAATAAACATATGAATCATGAAGATAACCAAGCTCCACAACCAACAACCAGTTAGTACCTTGGGACCTGCATGCCTCAATCATAGGCCTCCTTGATTTCAAAAACATGTTTACATCATTGACCTCTTATCAGATGATTCCACGAATGTTCAACCTCAGCTCATTTATTCACATTCACTGGAATGTACTAGGGTACTTTGGGAGTCATTGACATCATTGGTGATTTCCCTCGCACTTGTTAACGATTTACCTCAATGATCGCAAGTGGTTTCTACCATGTTCGACATAAAATCATCTATTCACATGGCTAGATTCGTACCGCATTGGGATTGGGACGAATACCTTGGGTTGAGCACTCACTCTATTATCTTCGTTTCCCAGGTTGAGAAGGAGATCATTTGAGCATGTTGATATATTTAATGTTACATAGATCCACTTTGTATTGATCTATCGCTATGTTTTTTCATCTTGTAGCTCCATGGTGTATTTTTCATGGCCGCGATTAGTTCATGTCATGGAGGTATGGATCCACATTGTATCTTTGGTGGCCATATCCTTAGTCATTGTTTTCATGGATCCGCAGTGTATTGGTCAGTGATCGTGCTTTGAGTCATCTCGTATTTTGAGAATAGGTTTGCTTGCCTCGGAAATGGAACATATATTAATATTGTTTAATGATTGTTTGCAGATTCTTCCAGGTTCTCCTACTCCATCACCCTTGCATTGAAGAATTTGTAAAGTGTTTCGGCTATCTTTTTCTCTTCTAACCTCACACTTTAGGGGGCATCTATTACACATCAAAATGCCACACTTCAGTATCTCACCCTAAGTGTCACAAGTGTTGTCAAGTTCCGTATGCACCTTGCTAAGTGTCGCATGCACTTTTATATGTGTTTCTATGTGTTTTGTCACCTTGACACCATGAAAGAGTATTTGTCACAATCCCTAGTCAATGTGGAAGAGAAATATATCATATGAAGGTCAAAATACTATGTGCACATGAATTATTCATTATTATTCATAAAAAAAGATTAATTTAGTGTGAGAATCCACCTCACATTTAGTTTCCCAATCTCAAGGAGAATTTGAGAGTCTCATGGATGGTTGAGAGATTTTATCAAACCAAAATCCTAATTTGGTGGATCTTGATAGATATTTTCTCCTTAAAATACTTGAGAGATATTTTCTCCCTAAAAGACTTGAGAGATATTTTCTCCCTAAAACTCTTGGAGATCCCATTTTAGTGGATCTAGTGAGTGATCTTCTCCATGGTGTTTAAGCCTACAAATCCTATATAATGAGGGATTTCCATGGTGAAAGGGAGACAGGCGGATATATCAAACTTATGTTTTTGGGATTCATGTGAGGGTCTGGGAAAGGAGAGCTTGGAGGAGTTCCAGCTAATATCATTCGTGGTTTGTAAGTTTTCTTGGTTCTCATTTAATATACTCGACCTATTTCCTTCAAGTGTATGTTTTCATGTGCTTGTCTATGTTTGAATTAATTTACATAGATGAATTTTCTTTGTCTAATCCATTAGTGTAGGATATAGTCGTTTGTTTCTCGTTGTTCATTGCAAGTACAGATTTGTGCCGAGAGTGAAGATCAAGCTCACAAATTGGAGAATCTTGGATAAATGGCATAAACGAGGTGAATCATACTTCCCCTCCTTATCTTTTTTTCGATGGAAAAAATGAATTTATATGAATGGTAGCTTCCAAATGTAATTTTATGTCTTGGTATAGGGGTCTGTAATCCAAGGTAAAGTTCACGTATCTACAAGAGAATATTTCTGTAAAAACGATGCAGATGGCTTGTGTCATGCTAGATATGATCATGCGAGTATAAATTAGATGTGGAATAAAGCTTAGATATGATGCATTGGCATCATGCTAGATATGTCATGCTAGTACAACTTAGAGATGATCATACAACTTAGAGATGACACAATGAGGCACTGATCTACATCATGCGAGTACAACTTAGAGGTGGAATACAACTTAGAAGCATTGGATTCATGCTAGATATGTCATGCTAGTATGACTTAGATATGATTTATATGATACTCCATATCACGCCAATACAACTTATATATGATGCATTCACATCATGCTAGTATGGCTTAGAGGTGATGCAATTGATGACATTATTGATGCAGGATGATATTAGATTATATGATTTGATTGTTGTGGATGTTGTATGTCTCTGGACAATAGTTGTATGCTACTTTGGTGGATGTGTTCCATTGCTAGTCAGTGTGTGTCACTAGTTAGTAGTCGTGTGCTACTAGGAGTGGTTTTTTACCACTGGGAAGTAGTTGTGTACTACTATGGATAGACACAATTCTGTTCTATTGGATGGAATTATAGTTGTTGTATGCTACTATCTGATTTCCATGGAGACTACCACTAGTGTTGGAGATGATTTCCAACTATATGGATAGTCAGTGTGATGGTGGAAAGACATTCTCCAGGCTAAGAATGGTCCAGGCAAAATAGATTGTTGGTGGACAGACATTCTCCCTGTGGAGAATGGTCCAGGTTGACATATTGTTGATGTATAATGGAATGGTATTTTCCTAAGGCACAAATTGTGTCCCGATTAGGAAAATGGTTTAGGATGGATATTATCCTGAGGCATAGTTATTGGCCTGATCAGGTTGAATAGTCCTCCCCCTAAGGAGATGACATCCCGATTAGGGTGGTTGATACGGGACCAATATTTTATAAGGCATATGGGTAGAGATTGATCTATATGGTACATATGACTCGATTAGAAAATAGTCTGAGACTGACATTCCTATAGGAATGGTCTCTGTATCCCATGGTGTGGCTTTCAACGTCTGTTGGGACAACTATTCCTCTAGGATGTATGTCTAGATCAGAAGAATCATCCCTATATCACTCTATTGAGTGGGTGACTCATGCAAGACACTTTGTTGAGTGCGTTGAGTTCAACACATGACTTATTCAACATCATGCCTAATTACTCAGATGGAGTATGGCCTCGAGATATGATGCAAACGATGATGTATGCTGATGTCAGGATTCTATCAGACGACAATGATAGTGATGATGATGCTTGTGAATTGATCTGCATGATCATGAGATATCCTGTGTGGATATGATGATTCTACTGATAGAATGGTATGTGTGCTCAATACCATTACCATTAATAACTCCCTAGCTAGGAGGGAGTGTTGATGTTACGGTAGTTGCGGGAGGTATTAACCTCCACGTGTAACCTTTGACTAGAATGGAATATTCCGGAAGCAAGGGAAACCCTAAATAGATTTTTGAAAACCCTACAAGGCAAGTCGGCCTAGCATAATAAATAATATTATAATATTATCTTCCAGAAAGACAAGTTGGCTACACAAGAAAAAGATAAACAAAAAATATAATTACCAAAAAGTCAAGTCGGCCCAGCCAAAAAAGTCACTGGATAGATTAATATAAGTAGAGGACGTTTTAGCTCATGTGTGCACCCAATCAAAGCGCAAGTCTTGTGGAGAGTTGTAGTTGCAGCTGAAACTACATCTGCAAGGAGGAATAAGGGTGTATGGTCATCACTTGGTCTTGGTCTTTCTCTAGCGCTATCAAGTGATATTCTTGGTGATTCTCTTGGTGAAATTCTTGGTGATACTCTTGGTGATATTATGGTTAAGTATGGTGCAATTTTGAGAGAGTAGTGCAACTGTAGCTGCTGCAATTGTGTATGGTACTTGTCCTGTGGATATGGATAATATCTCTCTTGTTCGCTACCCTTGGAGAAGGAGCTCTCTACTTGTCTCGAGTTGTTGTTGTAGTTAGCAACTATGGTTTATCTGTTGGTTCTAGTATGGCTTTTCGGAATAATTCTGTCAAAGGTTAAAGGTGCTTGGGGGTGGCTGTGTGCATATGGTTAGGTGAAAATATTATGATATTGTCTATGGTAAAATGAGCACATCGAATATTTTAACACCAGGTAGGACAAGATATATATTTTGTTGACCAAGAAGTTCATCGATTCATGGTGAAGCATGTGTTGCAGAGAACTAGATGATGATAAACATGTGACCTAATAGAGATTTTGAGACAAGTACTCTTTAAGGAGTGTTGGAATTATTAAATCCTACTTGTCTTATAGTAATGTGTGATAATTGATTATACAAAAAGATTGTGGTTGTTATTGTATTGGTCATGTTATGAGGTAGAGTACCTAAATAGTTTGTTTTTAAGTTTTAGGAGGTTTTTAGATCTAGTTGGATATGATAAATTCACTCCAAGTAGTTGGATCCTATTTTGGTGTGTGGTTGAGATGTATTTATATATGTATGTTACATTGGTTGAATAGATCACTCAATATAGTTTTGATCTGCGTGGAAACCATGTCTAGTATCCCATTTGTCTACATTATTTTTGTTAATGTTGATGTATCATCGTGTAGAGAGGTGCTTTCTATAGCCTAGTATGAAGGAGAAGTGTAATTTTGTGCTCTATGTGGAGTTGACATGCCTAGTGTGAAGAAGAAGTATAATTTTGTGATCTATGTGGAGTTGACATGTAGCATTTAGAACAATATAAGTATTAATAATAAAAAATATTTCAATGTCGACCTTAAATAAAAAACCAAAATAAATTTAAATGTGGATCTGCTTCCAAGTATAATACTAAAATAGTCAATTCTCTCTAGCTCAACCGGTTAAGTTGTGGGTTTTGTTTGATAGGCGACCATAGTTCAATACTCGTGACCAGAGATCAATACTCTTACAGTGTATTGGTGTGCTTTTGACTGCTCAGATGCCCATGGGTTATGGTTGAAATGTTGGCTCCTCAAATAATCTGCTAAAGATATATATTAAATAGTTTCATCATAATTGTTTAAATGTATATAGTGCATATGTTTATCAAAACAATCAGAAAATCTAATAAATTTCTAATTTTTCATTTATTGCTTTTATTGAAATTTTTTCTATTTATAAAATTAAAAGTTTTGTGTATCTCATAAATTAAGACAATTAAATAGTTGAAGCTTTTCGCCTCAAGGATTGGATTCCTCTACACTATTTTTTTTTTAATTCACAAGTCATTTTTAGAAACATGTTCTCCACAAAGTGGTAGATTACAATTAGAATAACTCTTTAATTATAGATGAAGTTAGTTTTTACAAGATAAATGCTATTAATAAAAAAAATGTCAAATGCCCTTTGATCTAGAATTGCTTGTTGCACAACCTATTGCTTTAGTGGATAAAATTTTGGGATGGAGGTTGCCGAACAAATTATTGGTTTTATCATAAAATATCCATTTGTGTCCATCCAGATAAATGGGAGTGAAAGTTGTACAATAAACATGTTCTCCAAAAAAGTGACAGATTGCTAGAAGTTATAATAACTCTTGAATTATAGATGAAGTTAGTTTTTACAATATGAATGATATTAATAAAAAAAATTTCAAATGCCCTTTGATCTAGAATTGCTTGTTGCGCAACCTTTTTTCTTTAGTGACTAAAATTTTGAGATAGAGGCTACCGAACCAATTTCTGGTTTTATCATGAAACATCCATTTCTGTCCATCAAGAGAAATGGGAATTAAATTTGTACGATAATGATACAATGTAGGATATATTACTCCAAGTGTGGCCATAAGTGAAAATCAAGATGTGTCTATGGTGATTATAATGAGAAAAATAAAACAGAGTTGGTCTAATAGACGGGTTTGTGTCTGGATCCTTGTAATATACTAATCTAAATTTTGGCTGCATTATTTTATGCAAGGTGGGATGGAATAAGAATACACAAAGTTGGGATTTGAAAAGTGGCCCCATATTCTATGAATCTAGTACTAAATCCCAACTGGAATGAACTCCATGAGGTCCAAGTTTATCGAATGTAGGGACAAGAGAGAGAGACATTGTACATGATATTGAGAAACAAACAGAAAAAAGAGAATGCAATGCAACATAAAGAATTTAGAAACAATCATGACATATGATAAACTTTAGCTTAAAATTCTATGTAGGTCGAAATTTATTGAATGTAGGGACCAGAGAGAGATAGGTGTACATGATACTGAGAAAAAGACAAAAGAAAGAGAATGAAAAACAACATGATTTTTAAAAAAATTGATAGTTAAGAAAATTGACCAATTTATTTATTGAAAGTAGGGACAAGAGAGAGACATGTGTACAAGATATTGAGAAAAACAATATATAGAGAATGCATCATAAAGAATTTAGAAACAATCATGACATATGATAGTTAGGAAAATTGACCAACTTATTTATTGTAAATGTGAAATAAAGAATGTGAAGTTGGAGTCTTCAATTAATGAGAAATTACTGTAATGACAAATCTATACCTACCAGATTTGTTAATTTTTTGTCCCTTGTGATTATGATACTCAGTGTGAACAACCTTAGATTGTTTAACTTGAGGCATTTCTTAAACTATTTTAGGACAAAAGTTTCATGGTTTGGTTGTACATGCAATATGAATTGTAATGTGTCATTTTTTTTTCATTTAGCATGGTGATTAACCTCACTAGATCTTTTTCATTAGACATGCCACATTACAATTCTATATTATACCATCAATGTCTCCACTTATAGCAGACATGCCATATTACAAATCTATATTCTACCATCAATGTCTCCACTTATAAAAGTCATTTTCTAAGGTATCATCTACCCATGCCTTTGACTTATATGTGTTCAAGAATTTGATGAACAAAAATGCTAGAAAGCCATCAAGTTAATAAATGGTTTGAAATCTATAACATTGTTAAGATTATGATAGGAGTTCACAAATCTTATTGGAATCAACGACATATAAGTAAACAATGCACTAACTGGAAAAATTGTCACTGAAATTATCATCTACCCATGCTATTGACTTATATCTGTTCAAAAATTTGATGAACAAAAATGCTAGAAATCCATCAAGTTAATAATTGGTTTGAAATCTATAACATTTTTAAGATTATGAAAAGATCACACAACTCTTATTGGCATTGGTGACATCTAAGTAAACAATGCACTAACTGGAAAAATTGTTGTTGAAATTTCAATGAGGAATCTAAATGCATGCAGGTGAGAATTCATGTGTGTAAGAGAAATCCATCAAGTTAATAACTGGTTTGAAATCTATAACACTGTGAAGATTATGAAAGGTGCTCACAACTCTTATTTTCATAAGTGACATCTAAGTAAATAACGCACTAACTGGAACAATTTTTGTTAATTTTTTTTTTATCTAGGATGATCTCGGTGGCCACCCACCTTTTCCAACTGGCTCAAAACAGTTTTTTGGCAAGTTACTATTTTTATCAGTTTTTCGGTTCCCGAACTTCCGGGGCCATTTTGAGGGCCTAAATGATGCTTTTTCATGATCAAGCACCTCAATGCGAAAAAAGGCTTTGATTGAGACCCTTAAATGAAGCTCCTCATCAATACCTTTCCAACAAGCTATCGTGCACCCTAAATGAAGATCGTATGCAAACGTTACGACCCCTGAAAGTTGATGTACTAACTTACCCCAACGAGGCCCAGGTGACTTTTGGTGCTTCATCTCCTAAGGTTAGGTTTTTGGAAGTCTAGGGTTTTGGAGTTCATGTTTATTGTAAAAATTCCTTCAGATCCTCATGGTATTCATCTTCTTGCGAATGAGTGTAGTTGTCACATCTCTTCTCAAAGATAAGCTGCCACCATTCTAGCAAGCTTGTTTGTAGTCTGCATTTTATAGTTTTCAGCATATTTATTATTTAATAGAAGTCAAGTTTTACTGTATATCTATTATTGTTCACTGTGTCTTTGTGTTAATATTATAAATCTATGGTTTCATTTTGTTTCTCTCACAAATTTGAAGCAGTGGTATCGGAGCGGTCTACTCCTTATCATTTTTTTAATGCATGTTGTTGGGGCTCATAAATGTCCTATTTGCATCCACCTTTCCTTTTGTAATTCTTCACATTTCATCGCCCCATTAACCTTTCATGATATCATTTTCATAAATATACTTGGGTTTCACCTTATTATTCTCCACTTTATTCATTTTAGTATTAAAAGAGAATTTGTGATGAAATGTTCGAAAATTGACATATTTTCATATATATCTAAAAACTGTGTGATATTTGTAATGTGTGGGAATATATGAAGGATTAATTCAAAAGGACTTCTCGAATACTTCCTCCACCATTTCAATAGATAATTCAATCCTATTCCAAGGATAAGATCATGGAGAGTTGGTTGGCATATCTTATCCAAGATATATGAGAGATATGTGTGAGGATTTGAAAGGATTATATTTTGTAATAATGGGAAATAGGTTGAGAGAAAAGTGGATCTATAATTATGATATGATTATGTTATCTTCAAGGATCTCATGTATAAAAGATAGTGTTCTCTCTTCATGAGGGGGGTAATTAGGATGGAATTAGAGTAGTCATTAATGGTAGTCATTAGGATTTGAAAGAGAAAGGGATTCTTAGCTTTGATTCATGCTTTCATTATTGTTTCATGATTTTCCATTTGATTCTTGTAATGTAATGTAAGATTGTTTCATTGGTGTGAACTCACATATGTTGTTGTGTCATTCAAATCTTCACATGTTGTATTTTCTTTTTCTTCATATAGTTATCCATTCCTAGATTAGTTTCATTTATGCAATTTCATTTCAGTCGTAGGTTGTAGCAATTCAATTCCATGTCATGTGTTTCAATTCCCCGCATTAGATTAATGATTTAATTCTAGTTGTATATTTACCATTAGATTAGAATAGATTAGCTTCAATCCTATTTCAATTTCCTACATTAGATTAATGATTCAATTTCCATTGTAGCTTAAACATTAGATTAGATTAGTCCTGCTTCAATCTTGCATATACTTTGCATGTGCTTCGCCAGTTTACGAACCCAGGGTTGACAAATTAGATAGTTGGGAAAATACTACAATGCAATTAATTCAACATTAGTTCGGCCCAATGTAATGACTGTTGTCCCCTTGTTACGATTGTTTTTCCCTTTACAGGAAGTGTCGTTCATTTAAATAGAACAACTGTCATTCCCTTTATGATTGTTGTTCCTTTACATGTGTTGCATCTCTGGAGGTTGGGTATTGAAAACAGAAGGTAAGAACCTATGTAGGCAACAAGTAAAATGCTTATTCCAGTGCCTACCTTTGGTTGATGCATAGAGGTTGTTTTTAGGACATCTTTAGAGCCCAACACATGTCCCCAATGTGGTCAGGGTATAGAGTGTTGGGTCTCGAGCTTGTTTCTCTTGAGGAAAAATTCTCTTGCACGCCAAAGAAATTGTCCATGACGAGAGAAAATAAATACGATGGGACAAAATATCCTTTCAAAATGTTTCTCGAGGAATCCCTTGAGCGACAGAGGAATGCGATGATGGAAAAATTTTCACAAATCCTTCAATGGCAGTCGACAAACGACACATCCACCTCAATCAGAGGTGCCACCCCCTTCAAGGTACAAATCAATTTTGATATTCCTATATTTGAAGGTCAAATATATGTGGATTTTGTAGATAAATGGTTAAACCTTCTAGAAGGGTATTTGTTTGTCCACAAATTTTTTGATAGAGAAAATATTACACTTGCACTCCTCAAGGCCGCCCCCCATGTCAAAGATTGGTGGGAGACTTTCTGTGAGAAAAAAGAAATAGAGGGATCCACATTATTTGTAGTTGCACCCACTTGAGGTTCCTTCAGGGATTCTATTAAGGAACAATACTACCCTATTGGAAGTTATGAAAATTTGTATACAAGATGGACCACACTACGGCAGTAAAGAGACCAAACATTGCCATAGTTCACTAATGTATTCCATACCTTTCACACCAAGATGGGTATCAAATATTATGAGTGACATATGGTGATCAAGTACTGCGACAATATGCATAGATATGTCCAGATATAAATTAATTTTTTGGACATCCCATCCTTAGGCGCAAACTATTGATGTTTCGTCAAAATTGAGCAGAAGCTAAAACAAAAGATGCAACAGTTTGGGTCTGGGAAACCCTCACAGTAGAATCAGGTCAAGGGTATCCCCAACCCATAGAAAAAATGATAGAGGAAATATGGGTAACCTCAGGACAGCTAGTCCAAGCCACAAGCACAGAAGGACAAGGGGGAGATGAAGAAACATATCGAGAAGTGGTGCGACTTCCATAAGAGCCCCTGGCATAACACTGTTGATTGCCTCTCAAAGAAGTATTTGGTGGCTGAGGTAAAATCCTTTGAATTATATGTAGGTTCCGAATATAAGTCAGAACTAGAAAAGGGGAGACAAATCATTGATGCAGAACCCAGTCCCACCATTTCTACCACCAAGATCCAGCCCGGTGAATCTGATGAGCCAGAGGAAGGCAAGCGCCTCTTTCTTTCACAAATGTGGGTAAAAGGCACTCCGTTGTGATTCATCATTGATAGAGGTAGCTAGAATAACATCATCTCAGGAGAGAAGAACATCATCTCAGGAGAGGTCATTAAGTGGCTAACCCTACTGACAACGTCACACCCACATCCATACACCATCGGATGGATCCATCAAGGAAGCGATCTTCGCGTCAGCCAATAGTGTTGCATGTCATACAGAATCAACCCATTCAAAGATGAGGTATTGTGTTATGTTTCTCCCCTTGAAGTTTGTGATGTTCTTTTGGGCCAACCTTATTTATGGAAATGTCATGTTGTATATGAGTCTAGACCTCACAATGTTATTATTACTTTGCACAGGCAATTGTACAGGATTCTCGAGGTAGTCCCACCTAGTGCTATTTTCTTGATCTCTTCCAATCAATGCAAGAAGGTCATTTCTCAGGTCGAGAAGTTTTTCTTCTTCATGATTCTCTCTCAAAGTGAGTGAAAGGTTGCAGCCACATCGATGTCCTCTGCGATCAACCCCACCACATTGTGGAAGAATACAAATACATCTTCTCATCACCTATTGGGGTACCTCTGCATTTTCAGGTCAAGCATCCCATCGATCTGACCCCCGACGCACCGCTACCCAATGGGCGAGTCTATCGCCACTCTCTACTAGAAAATGAGGAAATAAAACATCAGATTCAATGACAATAACTGCTCCACAAGGGGCATATCCGACCTAGCTCATCACCTTATGGAAGCCCAATCATGCTGGTGTAGAAGAAATATGGGACATGGTGACTCTACATTGATCACTAAGACCTAAATAAAATCATAGTCAGAAACCGATACCTGATTCCCCAAATTAGTGATCTCCTTGATTAGCTCAAGGGGCCCAAATACTTCAGTAAGATTGATCTGAAGTCTGGCTACCATTAGGTACCAATAGAATAGACAGATGTATGGAAAAATGCCTTCAAGTCAAAAGAAGTTATTTTTGAATGGATGGTCATGCCCTTTGGTTTGACAAATGCCATAACAAATTTCATGAGGATGATGGACGATATCTTGCATCCTTTCACTAATTCTTTTGTGGTGATATATCTGGATGAAATCCTCTTCTACAACAAGACTTAGGCAGAACACTTGCAACATATCCAATAGGTTCTGCACACTCTGTGGAAACACAAGCTATATGCCAGCTTGGAAAAATGCTCCTTTGGCATGGATAGGGTCCAATACCTAGGATACATTGTTGATGCACATGGTATGCATGTTGATCCATCAAATATCCAAGTCATCCGTGACTAGCCATCCCCAACCATGCTCACTGAACTTCATAGCTTCTTAGGCCTTGCCAATTTCTATCGCAGGTTCATGTTGGGATTCTCCCATATTGCATGGGCCCTCATCCAAATAACCAGGGGTGGTGGTAAGGAAAACTTTGTGTGGGGTCTATCCCAATAGAAAGCGTTCGATGATTTGAAGTAGTGTTTGTGCTCCACTCTAGTTCTTTCATTACCTTACCTGCAACAACCCTTTGAGATCAAGACAGATGCTTCAGACTATGTTGTGGGAATAGTTATCACTCAGCACGACCACCTCGTGGCCTATCATAGTGAGACACTATTATATGTCGTCTGTATGTACCGTAATTAGGAAAAATAAATGTACTCCATTGTGCAAGATTTCCCCCAGTGGAGGCATTACATTCTTAGGAAGGAGACAATCATCCACATTGATCATAAGCCGTTGCAGTTCATGCAGACACAAGGAAAATTGCAGAATGACTGCCATCAGAAGTGGTCCACATATTTGCAATAGTTCCACCTCAACATCAAGTATAAAATAGGAAGTACCAACTGAGTCCTTGATTTCCTCAGCTGACCTCCAGTCATGACACTCACCACA
>JASDQU010438845.1:23935-51925 GCA_032191745.1 Picea mariana | reverse complement strand
CATTCCACCTCCATAATGGTAATTTGACACTTATGTTAGACCAAAGTATCCATAACCATTACATTTCTAGTGGTGACCGATGATCAATTTCATGTATTTTCACTGTAGCAATAAAAATTGACATGTTGTTTCGTTAGATAGACTCCTCATGAGTCCTTAATACCCTTCTTATCTCATGCAACTCAATCCATAAAAAATATGCAACAATCCATGCTCCCTTTTATAGATAAGAGTTGGAGGCAGACTTCAAACTCAAATATGCACTTAGTTGACAAACCCCTAAAGGCTCGAGGATGATTCTTACAAATTCCTATACTATCCAGGCACCCACAAACCAAAGAAGAAAACATATTCACATAGAGAATCGATAGAGAACATAGAATAAATTGAGATATACATTCAAGGACTTATGAATAATTGAACCTAGTACCAGCAAGAACCCGTGAGTAAGAAGAAAACTAAGGATGCTTTTTCCACTCCCAATTAACCCATAGAATGCTCAATCTAACCTGAGAATTAATGGAGCATACATCTAATAAATATTTTCCAAGATGAGGCCTCTTCTAGTAGAGAGGGAGAAAATTCCCTAGGAGCAGTGACATAAACACAAACAGAATTACAAAGAACTAAATCAACCACTACTTGCCTTTCAAAAACATAAAAAATCCAAGGGGAAGGCTTGCTAGACTGCCACAAGAGGAATAGAATCAAAGACACCAACGATACCACAAGAACAAAACTAACCCCACTATCACATAAACCTGAAGCCCACCAACTCCATAGATGAATTTTGGATTGAGGTGCCTTAATCCCACCAACCCCAGGGAATTTAAATTCCATCATTTCAAATATGTGTGATCCTGCATACAAGAACATGTGAAAGGGTGGCTAGAGTTGATTCAAAGTTATATTTGATCATTTCAAATATGTGTGAGCCTACATACAAGAACATATGAAAGGGTGGGTAGAGTTGAGTCTCATTACTCACCTTGTTATACACTGAAGATTCCTTATGATGATCCATGTGACATGTCATGCTTTCCATTCATGACATTGTCCCCAATTTTTAATGTTGTTGCTTGATTGACAAATCCATCTACTAAACTATTATTCTCCCTTAGCACTTAATAACACTTGATGGAAGTGATTTTATTTTCTTCTTGTCTTACCTGAGTTATCACTACTATGATGTTATAAGTTAATAGAGTGGGGTAGAGTTTATTACCATCCATTTGACATATAACTGCCCTTGAATCCCCTAACACAACTAGTGTTGCATACTTATAATATCTTTTGAATCTCCTACCACAATCGATGTCTGTATGCAAGAGTTATTAGCTATCATTAGACCTTGAAGTAATATGTATGATTTTGCAAGATTGTTTGATGAGATACCGAGTCCCGAGATGTAGGGTGTTTCAAGGAGTTTCAATTGTTCTTCTTGTTATCCCCAACTCCTAGGATAACTAAGGAGATGATGTATCAAGGCCCTCAGGTTGTATACATGGAGTACCGAGAGACAACTTGACCAGCAGTGTCCACTTGCACAAACAAAGACCCACCTCACCACCACAACTCCAGGTTCATCACGATGGTATCCACCACATTAGCTAGCCTCCTGAAGACATTAGGTATTGCTCCATGAGGTACAAGTCATGTATTATGGTGAGTGTCATTTCAATATTTGAGGCATTTGAGTTTGTTGCATATATTACTTCTTTCGATGATGTAACACATGCTTGGACCTTATGCTCTTTACTCGGGTTCACCTTGGTGGCTGACATTGTGCCCTAGTAAATGATCACCCTTAGGGATGGATTTTCTACTGGGAAGTCCCCTTGGCGATTCATCATGCCATTTCTGAACATACTTTTCACTTTCCATACTTCATCCCCTCATATCCTTACCTTTTGTGATTTTCAAGTATATTGACCCAAGAAGGGGTTGTCCCTCAATTCATGGGAAGAAGGGGTTGAAGGCCTAGAGGGGAGATAGATGGAAAAATATAAAGTAATACTTATGAGCCTTCCATATGCTCTCCCAAAGAGGTCTTGAGAGAAATGAAACACTTCTCCTAAAAAATCAAAGACTGCAAAAGAAAATTAACATTATACAAATATCCCCACTTGTTGAGGTGTGTACACTTATGCGGTGTCCCTTTCTTTCCTTGCATATGGCACTCTGTGTACCTATAGATTCAAGTGGCCTTGTAGTAATCCCCCCCAAGCTAATCGATTCATCAATAGGGAGTACCCAAGGTTTCATATTATTAATTAATTAATGGCATTAAATGGGTTTGGAAAAAGATGCATTGAAAACGAAGGTGCAACACACCCTTTTCAAAGCCACCCATAAATGAGACACTACAGCCCCTTGTATGTCATGAACCCTATGCCCAAAAGTATTTCCCCCATCCATATCTTTGGTTTCACATGTCTTAGAGGGGGGTTCCAAATGGGAAACACTCCTTGACCTAGGGGATGATTCACCCAATAGGTCACCTTGTCAACCCTCCCATACCTAAACTTGGTAAGTTGCATATGGCCTCTAAGAAATTGTTTAATTTGATGAGATGGTTTTGTATGTACATGCTTAGATAGATCTTTATTTATTTTATTTACTCATCATGATTCATTTGAATTGAGATCCTTGTAGGGTGTATCCATTTTTCTTTGTAGGACCCAGTTGGTGGACAATTTTGGAGGAACAAGCTTAGCTTGGGCTTCCATGGGGATTGAATACCACAAGTTGAATACCAAGGCCCAAATTTAGGATGATGAAGACATGCCTTTGGAGGTCTGTAAGACATCATGGAGGACCTAAACTAGCCCCTACCGCCCAAATGATTTGCCTAAGGAGGCGTCCAAAACGTCACCTTTGAGGGCTTGACACATAGCACGTTTTGAAGGAAAAAAGACTTGGATCATGGAGGAGAATGTTAGCTTGAATATGCTTAGCCTTTGGAGGCCTAACACACTCATCTCCTACTCCAACAACTTTCAAAAGTTCTAAAACTTCACCCTAGAAGGGTGACGTCTTACTTAAGGGTTTTACTTATGTGCAAAATATGAATTAAAAAGTATTATTTTGTGTAAAGGTGCATAATAAGGGTTGTTGACCCCTTATTTTGTGTTTTACCCAAAGTTATGTGGAAAAACTATGTCTTAGATGATTTTTATAAATAGAGGTCACCTCTAATTAATTTTTAGCATAACTCTCCCATTTGGAGAAGGATACTTGGCTGAAATTTTCTCCCTACTTGAGAAAATTTATTCTCTCTCTCTATTGTGATATGGTTTATCTCTTGTCTTGTGGAAGGAAGTGATGCGCTACTCTTGGAGGCTCTCTCTCTTTTCTTTGATGATGAAAATTGCTTGGTAACTGGGGTTTTGTCTTGGCATTTCTTGGAATTGGTAAGGAAAATATGCACTTTGTTAAGTTTCTTTCTTGTTCCATGATTTTTATTGGCTAGATCCTTGGAGTAGTATAAGTATTTACAATATCCACCCATTATTATCATTATTGTTTGTTTAAAAGGCTATTGCAAAGGTTTCTAGGAGGAGTAAAAGGGTTTACACCCTCCTAGACCCTCCTAGACTTTACCTTGTTAGGGTTCCTATCTCAAGGGAGTAAAAAAGATTACACCCTTTGAGATTTAGTAATCCTAACCTAATAAAAGAAGACTCCACAACCCATTTGGAAAGGCACTAATATTTTATTGCATTTACGAAATATGTGATTTTACAAGATATTGAATTTTTTCAAAGTGGAATCAATTCTTTGCCTTAATCACTTGCTTGAGCCACTAGGGCGTTTTGATTGGTCATGGATATATTCTTGTTGTTATAAAATTATGCTAGAACCATTAGGGTGGCTGCAAAATCACTTTTTCAAGATTAATTTCTCACTCTTTTAGCCTTGGAAATAGTTGTAAAGTTTCTACTATTAATCTACTTGATGTTAGCTATTGTTGGGAAAAAAAAATTCTAATTCCTTGGGATAAAAGTTACTATTGTAACAAATATTTTCTACAGCCATTTGGTTGCTCTGAAAAATCTCTGAAAACATCTTTTTTCAGCCCTAACTCACCATCAAATCTTGTGCTAAAGTATTGGGGATTAGTCCGCGTGTTTAGTGCTTCATTACCCAATAAATACTTGAAGCTTTTGATGGTTATTTCTACAGTAAGCAATTAATTTTCTTGCCGATATATAATTTTGTTGACTACTGCAAATAGGGACACCAAGCTTAACTTGCTTGTCCACCTAACATATATTGTGTACAATTGGTTTTTCTTGTGTCGTGGGAAGGTACAAACAGTCTCAGCAGGTACCCAAGTGATCGAGGTGGATATCGGTGGCCACCCACCTATTCCAACCGGTGCAAAACAATTTGTTGGCAATTTACTATTTTTAGCATTTTTTTGGATCCTAAACTTCTGGGGCCATTTTAAGAGTCTGAATGATTCTTTTTCAAGATCATGCACCTCAATAATATGAAAAGGATATGATTGACCCCCAAAAATTAATCTCCTCATCAATAACTTTCCAACGAGCTATCATTCGCCCCAAACGAAGATCGTATGCCAAAGTTACACCCCTGGGAAGTTGATACACCAAACTACCCAAAATGGGGTCCACAAAACAGTGGGCTTTTCATCTTCCAGGGTTAGGGTTTTGGATTTGATTTGATAGAAATTCCTTTGGAGCCTCATTGTAACAATCATATTCTTGAGAATGAGCATATCCATCACACCTCATCTAAGAGATAAGCTACCATCATTCTAGCGAGTATTTCACTATGTATTTCTACAGTTTTGTACATTTCATTCATTAATAGAAATTGTGTATTAATGTATCTTTGTGTTTATGGTTATATCTCTGATATATCTATATTATATTATTGGATATATTATATATCTATGTACATTTATTTATTATATCTTTTCTCTCATTTCATGTCGAAAATAATCTGGATCAGTGATATCAGAGCAAGTTTCTCTTGATCGTTTTTTTCAGTGCATGTCCCCGATGAGGTCCGAGTATAGCAAGTTGAGTCTCGATCTTGTCTCTCTTGAGGAAAATTTCTCTCGCACTCCCAAGAAACCCTCCATGGAGGAAGAAAACAAAAATGATGGAGCAGAAGATTCTATTAATCTATTGCTTGAGCAAGCTCTCACATGATAGAGGGGCGAAGTGATGGAGAATTTTCCCCACGTCCTTCAACGCCTGCTAATAACAACAGGTGTGTCTTCATCAAGAGACCACTTTGGAGGAACCTCTCCCTTCAAGGTAAAATTCAATTTTAATATTCCCATATTTGATGGTCAAATAGATGCGAATGCCCTAGAAAAATGGTTAAATCTGCTAGAAGGTTATTTCTATGTTCACAATGTTTTCGACATGGAAAAGATCACCTTCGCACTCCTTAAGGATCTCCCCCATGTCAAACATTGGTGAGAAACTTACTCAAAGAAAAGCTCCATAGAGGAGTCTAGAATATATGAGGCCGATCCCACTTGGTATTTTTTTGTGGATGCGGTCAAGGAACAATATTACCATGTTGGAACTATGACGACCAATACATGAGATGGACCACAATGCAGAAAAAGAGGGGCCAAACAAAGTCGGAGTTCAAAAATAATTTCCATACCTTGCGCACCAAGATGGGTATCAAAGATTTCGAGCAACATATGGTTCTGAAATGCCATGGGGCTTTGCATAGGTACATCCAAACCAAAATGGATTTCCTAGACATCGCATCACTAGGAGCTACCTATAAATATGCTACCAAAATCGAGCAGAAATTTAGCCACCAGAACAAACGGGAGTTCGGGTCTGCAAATCTGTAACAACCAAAGTATGATAAAGATGGTTCTAACAAACATCCTTCCGAAAACCAGTCCAAGCCACAGGAAAATAAGGGTCACAAAAATATGAAGGATACTGGAAAGTGGTACGATTTCCACAAAATCCCCTAGCACAACACTGATGAATGTCATTCAAAACAATCATTGGTGGTCGAGATCAAAGAAAAGGATCTAAACCCTAATTCAGAATCTGATTCAAAAAATAATGGGAAAAGACAAATCATCGACGTAGACCCCACTGCTACTTTTTTGACTGCAACAGTTTAACCAGGGAACCAACAGATCCAGAGGAGGGGGAGGGCCTCTTCCATTTGCAAATGCAGGTGAAGGGGACTCCACTGCATTTTTTTTTATAGTGGAAGACTGAAAAACCTCATCTCAGCAGAGGTAGTCAAACAGTTGGGATTGTTGACAAAACCACACCCACAACCTTACAACATCGGGTGGCTTCCTCAAGGAAAAGATCTTCGTGTCAACCAATAGTGTCGATTGTCATACGACATCCAACCCTTCAAGGATGAGTTATTATGTGATGTTTCCCCACTAGATGTTTGTGATGTTTTTTTGGGCCAGCCATATATGTGGAAGTGCCATGTTATTTATGATTCTCGACCCCGTAGTGTCATTGTTACTCTAGGGGGTCATCTCTACAGGATACCAGAAGTAGTTCCAAGTAATGTCCCACCAAAATAGTACCACAAGGTAATCTCTCCTACTGCAAAATTCAGACTCTTCACAATCTGTTCATAAGGTGAACTGAAGGACACTGCAACCACTACAGCCTTAGCCCAGGACCTTTGTTTCCAACAAAAGCAAATTGTAGAAGAGAAAGAAGATATTGTTTCTTAACCTACAATGACACCTACACACTTCTCATTCAATCCAATATACAATAGGTTGGTTGAACAGATTCAAACCATATAGAAATAGGTTTTTGACAACCTTCAACAAACTAAGCAGCGCAACTTCTCCAACAAGGAAAGCAACTCACCAAGATTCAGATTCAGTAAACGCTTTCCCCTCTCCCCTGGGAATTCAATGAAATGGATACCATTGCTTCCTAAGTTGGTAGGATTTATCTAGGTGGATATCAGTGGTCACCCACCTATTCCAACTGGCTCAAAACAGTTTGTTGGAAATTTACTATTTTAGAAGTTTTTCGGATCCTAAACTTCTTGGGCCATTTTAAGGGCCTAAACGACAGTTTTTATCTATCGGTCACCTCAATGATATCAAAATTCTTTCATTGAGGCCCAAAAATTAATCTCCTCGTCTATACCTTTCCAACGAGCTATCATGTGCCCCAAATGGAGATCGTATCCCAAAGTTACGCCCCCGGGAAGTTGATACATCAAACTACACAAAATGAGGTCCACAAAACTATTGGATTTTCATCTTCTGGGGTTAGGGTTTTGGATTTTATGTTAAAAAGGCATCTTGAGCCCCATTGTAACAATCATCTTCTTACGAATGAGTGTAGCCATCACATATCTTCTCAGAGATAACCTGTCACCATTCTAGCGAGTCTTTCACTCTATATTTCCACAGTTTTGTACATTTCGCTCATTAATAGAAATTGTGTATTACTATATATATATGTTTATGTTTATATCTCTGATAAATATTTGTTATATTATTGGATATCTGATATATCTCTATACATTTATTATTATATCTCCTCTCTCATTTTGTGCCGAAAATAATCTGGATCACCAAGTACTTGGCAACCTTAAACCACTCCTGAGACTCATCCTTAAGCTTTCTTCCATATAGTAACTTGACCTATAGGGGATTTCATTTCATCATCTCACTTTCCCTCTCATTTCCCCCTAGGGTCACCCAGAATTCCCCCCTTGTGGTTAATTTCATCATCACTAAAGTGGCAGGAATATTTATCTAAGGTGATAGTGGGTAGGTGTTCTCTTAGTTGTCACCATATTGTGGTTTGGGTCGGGATTTTCCCAACCTACAACTTGTGCGATAACATTTTGGCATCATTTCCGAGGAGGATTTTGAATCCTCTTCTAAACCCTAACGACACTTTGGCAAGCTATCCCAAATCCTTTCCCTAGTTTTCTTGGTGAATCCACCTAAGGGAAGTTCCCTCTCCCCTTTCCATCATTTTATGAGCCTTGATCTCATCTGGTGACTCCATTGAGGTATTACCCTAAGTAATGGAACCATGGACTCATGACACTTACTATGGGCATTCCATAAGGTGGACCCTTCCATTGATTCTCATAATATCCTCGGATATCCAAATCATTTCCCTACAGAGTGGAGGACAAGTTTCTCTAAATTTAATGGTGATCCAACTCTGGTAGTCATCCATGTCGTCAATTATATGAAGTATGATTCAAGATTAAATGTGCTACATGAATATGTGTTGATGAAATTTTTTATATCTTTACTAGAATCAAGTCAAAGGAATTGTCTTGCTGTTGGCAGCCAATTCACATTTTTCCACTATCCTATAAGCTGCCGACACCTATGTTTTGCAAACATCAATTTTTCGTCGCAATTTTTAAATAAACGACACTTTCATTTGTTGCAACATTTACACATTTACCTTCGCTTTGTTTTCACGACTGTAAGCATGAAAACTTAGTCTTTTGAAGTCGCATTAAAATCACTATTTGAACTGTCATGATCTTTCCTGTCAATATGCCTATTGCGCTTACTTTTTATTTATCATTATACAGTTGGCAAGATCCTTTGATTGGTACTCATGCTTCAATTGATTGTGTAATTTGGTTTCATTGAGTTTGTAATACATTGGCATTTGGATTTGCGTTTTGTTTGACCTACTTGATCATTGGTTTTATGAAATACATAGGGGTTATGATTAAATCTTTCATATATATTTTTAACATAATGCCTATGTTTGTGTTTCCATTGGCTTGTTGGTTATATGAAAACATATCGAAACATTGGTTAAACTATTGATACATTGGTGCATGGTTAAAACATTTGGTTTTGGTTTCAAATTATTTAAGGTTTAAAACATTGGCATAAGGTTTCATTGCGCACATTGTTTTATACACTCACCATTGTTTTTATTGGTCAGCCAATTGATATGATCGTTGAACCATGCTATAATGGATTGAACAGCTATGTAAATCGGCGGTTGTACTTTGGCAATTACTATTTTGCATGGAAGAGATAAGCTCCACCACCTTCGCACGATGGCATTTATGCCTATCCCTTATGCCCGTTCACTTCTGTTAGCTCAGGTAGCTCTGCTCCTGTGTGGTTGTGATCCAAACCCTCGGCTTACCATGTGCTCGTCTCCATGGCAACCAGGCCCTGTTAATGTTTGACAATGCCCGCAAAGACTTGGAGGAGAATGGGTGGCTCACCTTTGTACAACGATTTGAGGGTTTTAACCTCTGTGTAGCACGACAGTTTTCCATGACTTTTGATGGTTGTAGAGCCAAGGTGAGTGACATACAGTTGGAGATCGATGAAAATTTTATTAGCTCTTCTACAGGGTTACCTGCCTCTGGACAACGTTGGTTTAAGAATTGTAAGGTCGAGGAGGTGCCATGGACACTGTTGTTTTTCTCGCACAAAATCACCTCGTGTGACAGAGGTATGCCCATCTCTGCACTTAAACCACGATGGAACAATACTTTGATGATAGTCAAACAATTCGTGACCTGTGAAGGTCGATACGGACTCGTTTTCCTCTACCACCTGTGTTTATTAATGAGTTTTATGGGCTACTCGTTGAATATGCCCTTTTACTTTCATCGTAGCCTATATAAAATGTCGAAAAAGTTTAAAAGGAAGAAGGCTGACAGTAGCCTGTTCCACCATGGACTCATTAAACTCATCATTGTTTATCATTTGGGTTTGCACGGTGATAGTTGGAGAGCTTTCATAGCTCGGAATGGTTTTGATGACACAAACCCTGTCCAGGTTGACAAACCTGTGGTATGTGAAACCTATGTTCAGCCACCCGTGCCCTTACATATCTTATTGCCCTCTCCCAAGCCTACGGTCGACCCTCCTATTGACTTACCGGACATTGGAAATGAGAAGTCCAAGACTATTAAGAAGCCTGCGAGCAAAAAGCCCAAGGCAAACCCTACTGCTAATGCCAAAGGAAAAAGGAATGCCCGACTCATTTCAAGGATGGCCAGGAACAAACCTAAACCCTCTACTGTGTCGAAACCCATCGTCCTTAGCGAGGATTCCGATTCTAACGTTGAACATTTCTTAGCCAGTGAGTATCCCTACTCACAGGGTTTGTGCCCTGAACCACCTTACGATTTCGTATCGAACCTTCCCCCCATTCTAAGAAACGATCCTAGCTACCCTAGTATTGAGTTGCCTAACGAAACCCTCAGTCATATGATAAAACCCTCGCCTTCTCTTTCAAACCCCTCACAGTCTTCCTGCGATCAATGCGATTTATGGTTGGAATGATACTACATTGATGTTCCCATACTCCAATCGAAAATTAAATCACTGGAAAGTCGAATTGAGGTATTGACCAGCCAACGGGACCAACTCCAAGCAGCTGATAAGAAGCAGAAGACGACAAGCTCCATCCTTTTCAAAAACGTTGAATCGTCTACGACAGTTATCAACTCCAAATTGGCATGATCAAGCCGTCTCGTCGCTGTACAGGTATGATTTTGATATCGTTTCTGTTTTATGAATGATCAGGGTTAATATAATGAGTCGAATTTGGTTCTGGTTACATTTCAAAAAGGCTCTGTAATAATGTGTTTATCCCGTATACATTTCGTTTTGCTAAAATAAATTGAATTTCGTTCTGGATATAAGATTTGATCATCCCCAGTTTAGACTTCGATAGATTTTCATTTCGATTTGATTGATTTTCATTTGGTTTTGATTTGTTGGTTTGCCCGATTAAGTTAACGAAACTGATCGTGTGCTTTCAAGAGAATTTGTTTTGTATCTGCCCTGAGCAAGTAGATTTTCATACTCAATTTAGAATGTGATCATGTTGGATTTGATTTCGTTATGATTTGTATGTTGTAATTGGTTAACGATTTCAATAAATTTGGTTGTTGCGATGCTGTGTCATATAATGTTCTAAATTTGATCGTTTCTGAGTTGGGAAAAATGATCATGTTTTTGTAAAAACAATACGCCCATTCAAGTCTGTGCGAATAACATTCATGCACGAATCGTGGAATAGTTTCAATTCATGATACCTATGCTAAACCCCAGCCGATTGATGCGTTTGATTGGATTGTTGTTAGTTCGATCATTTCCAGGAGTCAGATTTGTATCGTAAATGAATGCTCTGTTTGATTTTAAATTTGTAAAACGAATTGGTCAAACCTGGTTATAATTTGTTTGATTGGAACGATTTTGATCAAAGACAGTAGATCTCGTTTACTCACTATGCAATAACCAACGATCATGCATTTGTTACGAACTCTGTTACTAATTGATTGATCCTGTTACGATTTCGTTTTTGGACAGTTACACGCCAGTGCGGGTTTAATTCGCTTATGGTTTAAATCGTTTTCTATGTCGTTACAGCTATAACGATTAGAAAATGATTTTGATTCGATCATATCTCATGTTTAACCATTACTTATGATTTGTTTTGATCACATCGTTTTCAATTGGATATCAAGCGATTTCACAAAATGTTGATTATTATTCTGTTCATTCGATTTTGTGGTAACAAGAAACAGAGTATGCCTATCTTTGTAGCCATTTAATTGATTTGGATCTTGTTTGATTTCGAATAACATAACAAATGATTCATTTTCAAATGGTTATTGGATGTCATTTAAATTGAAATCTTTAAAAGATTTTTCGATTGATTTTAATGCTGATTTTGTATCTTATTTAGACTAGCTACAGAATCAGATGATTCTGTAGCTAGTCTATAGAATTAGATTTTCATTATTTTATTAATAAAAGATCCTTCTAACTTGTCTATTTGGGTCCTTTTCAGGTGAATTCGAATTGCATGGGATTTGATGGACAGTCTAGAGGATATTTGTGTTTTTAGTTTTATTGTAGTTTCTTAGTTTAGCCAACTTTGGGATATCTTCCCAGACCTCATGTAAACAGTTTGATAACTTCCACAAGGAGGTTTTACCCTGTGGAAAACTTATAAATACTTATTATTTTTGTAATAAGGATCATCCTCATTCGTGGGAGAACAAGGATATGGATTTTTAATACAAACTGGGACAGAAGTTGATGTTCTGCTACAGCTTTCGCTTTTCATAATATCAATCTTTTGTTTCATGTTTATGTTTATCAATTTGCATTTGATTAATGACTACTTTAGCTATCTTAGTCTTTTGCAGAATGATATGAATTAATTAACATGATCCATGTCTGATTTCTTTCACTACTTAAAAACACATCAATTACTCGATTCAGTTTATGAATGACAGATTTCTCTTCTTCATCAATTGAATTATTTTCTATAAGTCTTTGCATACAGGTTAACCTAATTGTTAAGATTTATAAATTATATGATTGTTGTGATTTTTATGTCTTGTTTGTCTTGTAAACAAACTTAAAGAGCATTACAGCTATCGTTTACGAGAAGCTTCTGGATGATTCAGAGTGGGTTTCCTCACTCTGATCTGCTAGAACAGTCATCATACACAGGACAAATCGAGAGTGTTTCCAGGTCAGCTTGTTATTTATTTGTTTAGTATAATATTAGTAATATAGTTATATATATGTTCAGTTAAATTTATAGTTAGAATTAGTATATTAGTGTTTAGTTTAGTTAGTTTTATGTTTTATTTCTTGTTTATAAAATTATAAAATCAACAAAAAATACCTTTCTCTGTCATAGGGCAGATTGCAAATGAATTTTTCAGGTTTTATTTAAATCTGTAAATTGTAGATATTGTACATTTTATGAATAAGTTATATTTGAGATAGTAGTTAGATAGTTAATTAGTTAGAGTTAGTATAGTAGTAATTAGTAGAATAGTTAGATTTGTTTAGTTTGTTTTAATAATTAGTTTTAGTTTAGTTTGTTTTAAGTAGATTAGTTTATTAGTTTGTTTTATTTATTGTTTGTTAGTTTAGTTTGTTTTAGTTTGTTTTTAGTTAGATTAGTTATTTTAGATTAGTTTTCTTTTGTTTTCTTAGGACCTTAGATCGGCTAACGGAGCCGCTAAACCCGTCAGGGTGGTTCACTCCAAACAGCTTGGGTTATTAGACAACCCCGGACTGGTTCCACTCTCTCAGTTGATGGACGGTCGATTTTGCCCGTCAACAAATGGCGCTAGAAGGAGGGCCTGAATTTAATTAATGGCACGAGGCGGTCGCAAGACTCCTCCACCCCCTAATCGCTCACCTATAGTGACTAGAAGTTGTTCACATGATAATATTCCCCTTCAAACAGTAACTACTTCAACCGATGATCCACAGATCATAGTTGAGCCAGCAACCCCTAATCCTACAGGTGGTGACATACAAGAGATTGTTCGCCAATATCTTATCAAAACACATAGTGCCTTAGCCCATTTGAGGCAACCAAACCATCCGTGGGGCCAACCTTTGGATTTATCTGATATCAGAGAACAATCAGGTGACACTAATCCTACTGTGAATCCTTCAGATCCAGTCTTAAATCCTACTGCAGGAGGATCTGGGATACCTCCTTCACCACCTCCATAATCTCCTTCCTCTTCTGGAGGAGATTCCTCTGACAAAGGTGATTCACCTTCTCAGCCTTCCACACCCACTACCCCAATGGCAAATCAGAACAACCCTGCTAGACCCTGGCTTGATCAGGATGCTGTAGTTGTACCTGGAGCCCAACACCCTTTACCTAAACACCTGGAGAAATGGCTTCCCAAGTTTGATCCTGACTCAAAACAGATAGCTGAAGATCACATTAAAAAATTTATGTTAGCCATAAGACTCCGCAATGTTGAACATGAAGATGTTGTCTGCAGGTTGTTCCCATATACTTTCGAGGGTAATGCATCAACTTGGTACTTTTCCCAACAACCCCATACCATTGTGTCTTGGGAAAAGTTTGAGTCATGCTTTTTGGAAAAGTTCGGAGACGGTAAGCCTCCAGAAGTCCTAGTCATGGATCTTTCTAGCTTAAGAATGAACCCAAAAAAAAAAGTTAAAGACTTTAATCAAAGATTCTTAACACTTAAAAATCGAATCCTTGCAGATTCTATGCCTATTGAAAGTCTTATAATAGCTTACTACACTAAAGCTCTGCATCAAAGTATAGCTATTTGGGTTAAACGATCTAAGAAAGCCACGTTGTTAGAGGTCTTCGAGGAGGCCAGCCAGATCGAAAAAGACATACTTAGTCTTAAAGACTCTTCTAGCAATGAAACTGAGACTATTTCTTCTTCCAAAAAGAATATTGAAATCCTCCCCAGACCCACTCAAAGTAAAACACAACCTAAAAACTCTAATTTGGAAAACCTAACTAAAGTTGTTCAAAAGCTGTCAAATCAAATTATAGACTTAAAAAGGTAGACTGAAGAAGATTCCTCGAGCAAAGGGCCTTACAAACCCCCATTCCGGAAACCTTTTCCCACCAACTGACCTAACCCAACCACCGAAGGCTTAAATCTAGAAAGTTTGCAATGTGCTCTTCAAACAATTCTAGAAGCCCAAGATAACTTGATGCCTCCTGAGATTCCTAAGGAGGTAGTTGAACAAGAGACAGTCCAAGAAGAAGAGTCTTCTCCAAACATTTTTGGACACTTCTCGGATAGCATCTTCCAAGCTAACTTCGAGACAGTTCATCCTTATAACACTAAGAGTAAGACGGCTAATAAGCCTTCTTCCGAAAATACTACAACTTCCCCTCCGAAGCAATCTAAATCAGCTGAGACTAAACAGAGTAATGTGAACCCCGACTTAGATTATGATGTTGTTGAAGATCTTAAAAAGTTGAGGGCTAACATTTCTATTTATGAGTTGTTGAAGTTTCCATTTCTGCTTCAAAAAATATTGCAAAATATTTCAGAAAATGACAAAAATGGTAATTCTAATGGTAACAAGGTTGTGCAAAGCAAAGTCCCTCAGAAGACTTCCACTAAAAATAACTCTGATCCTCAAGAGAAAGGAAGCCTTAATGTAAATAATGTAGATAAAGTAGCTTTAGAAACTGCGAGTAAAAAGCCACAAGTTATTACTCTTAGTACTCGCAAAAATGTACCTCCTTTCCTATTAACTTTCGAGATCTTTAATAGAAACGTGCACAATTGTATGGTAGGCTCAGGGGCGTCATCCAATGTGATGCCTTGGTCTGTTTGCCACAACATAAACATAGAAGTTGAACCATCTTCTTTAAAAATCATACAACTTGATCGGACAAATGTTAAAGTTATAGGCGAACTAAAGAATGTACTTATTAGATTATCGTCTAACCCCAAGGTCCATCAAGTAATTGATATAATTGTTGTGGATATTCCAGAAGTGTATGGTCTGTTTTTAAGAAGGGATTGGTTGGAGCAGCTACATGGTTATTTTGCGACAGATTGGTCTCATCTATGGCTTCCAGAAAATGGCAAGCCTAATAAAATCAAAGTAAATCGTGAACGTTACCTCAAGTTCACGGTCACAGATTTGAACGATCCCAATGAACCATATACACCTTCTGCTGATTCGCCTGAAGTACAAGGGATGGACACCTTCTTCGGCAACTTCATGGCCGAGGTTTCACCTATCATCAATCCAGAACAACAGTCCGAGATTGCAGTGTACGCATAGCCAACAACTTCCACGCAACGGTCTCATGCACCTGACAAAAATCAAATTTGGTCTTTGTATTTCGACGGGTCAAAGTCCAAAGAAGGAGCTAGAGTAGGCTGCATCATTATCGATCCGGCAGGTAACAAAACATTGATAGCATGTAGGTTGGAATTTGAATGTACTAACAATACTATAGAATATGAGGCTTTACTGCAAGATCTCAGAAAAGATTTGGATATGAACATTCAAAATTTAACCATCTTTGGCGACTCTGAAATAGTGGTTAGACAGGTAAGAGATTCTATCCACTGTCTTTCTCCGCATCTCAAAATCTACCAGTCTGAGGTATGGAATTTAATGAATAGATTTTCTGCTTTCAATATAAATTCTATTCCTAGATTGAACAACTCTAAAGCCGATTTATTAGCTAATGTAGCTTCTAAACTTCTTCCTGCAGAAGGCTTTTCCCCAAATGCATTCTCCGTTGAACTGTTGTTTCGACCATCTGTTCCTGACAACATCATGAACTAGAGAGTATTTGACGACGATCAGCAGATTATCAACTTTCTGCACATGGCAGAAACTTTTCAAGGCGCGGCGATAGATGAACGCACTCATGATGACAATTTGCGCGATTTCACGGTAATACCTGATCCGAAAACTCCTGAAGCTCTATTGGATATGGTAAACTCGATACCCAAATCTGTAGTTAGATTAGAGAAGTTTTATGATTTTGAAGATAAATTTAAAAATACAGCCAATTGTAAAACCAATAGTTCCTCATTATCTTATGAAAAAGTAAACTTAGGAACTAAGGAAAATCCTCAGTGCATTAATCTAGGGTTGGGATGTTCTCAACAAGAAAAAGTTCCATTTACTAAATTGTTCAAAGAATTTAAAGATGTCTTTGCATGGACGTATGATGACCTCAAAACTTTTGATCCTAATATCATATAGCATGTCATCCCGATGAAACCCCAAACCTTACCCTTCCAACAAAAACTGAGGAAGATGCACCCCAAACTGGAACCGACCGTTCAAAAAGAATTGAGTAAACTCCTAAATGCTAAGATAATTATTCCTGTTAGGCACACTCAATGGGTTTCTAACCTTGTCCCAGTCCAGAAGAAAAATGGGGAAATCCGACTCTACGTCGATTTCTGAAACCTTAATAGGGCGTCTGACAAAGACAACTATCCTGTCCCACCCATGGAATAGATCCTTCAACATGTATCTGGTTCTGAGAGGCTATCTTTACTAGATGGTTTCTCTGGATACAACCAAGTCCTGATGTCTCCACCAGACCAACTTAAAACTACCTTCCGTACTCCATGGGGCACTTATGCTTATCGCAAAATGCCTTTTGGATTGATTAATGCCGATGCCACTTTTCAGAGAGCAATGGACATTGCTTTCCGAGGCTTAATCAATCAGTCCATCATAGTTTACTTAGATGATGTGACTGTGTTTTCTAAAAACAAAAAAGATCATCTAGCTCACTTACGAGCCGTCCTACTGCGATGTCATAAATATGGCATCTCCTTGAACCCCAAAAAGTCCATCTTTGCAGTAGATCAGGGTAAACTCCTAGGATTCATTGTGTCTAGTGAAGGAATGATTATTGTCCCCGAAAGGACTCAAGCCATCATAAGACTTCCCCCTCCTACATCCAAAAAATCTATGCAGTCTTTCTTAGGCCAGATTAACTTCGTGAGAATATTTGTCCCCAGCTTCTCCGAAATGGTCAGACATTGCAGAACCTAATTAAGAAAGACACCGAGTATCACTGGGGACCCCTAGAAAACCAAGCTTTTAATGTAGTAAAGAAGGCCATAATAGACTCTCCATCTCTCATGAGCCCATATTTTTCTCAAGACTTTACACTCTACACTTTTGCTTCTGACCGTTCCTATGCCACCATCCTAACCCAAAAGAATACCGAAAACAACGAAGTACCCATCGCCTTTATGAGCTCTACTTTCAAAGGCACTGAACTTAATTACCCAGTGGTAGATCGGCAAGCCTACGCTATTTTCAAAGCAGTCAAGCACTTCTGGTCCTATCTTTTGAAGTCAAGGATAAAAGTCATTGTCCCCTACCCAGCCGTGAGGAACTTGTTAGTGCAGAAGGAGTTAGGAGAAAAGAGAGCCAACTGGGTCACTTATTTGTAGGAGTATGACTTAGAAATTACCCAAGCTTAGATTGTGAGAGGCCAAGGGTTATGTAAGTTAGTTGCTGATTCAGCAGCAGGACAACAAGAAGAGAGTGATACGTCAAATCTAGGACAAAGCGATCAAAGTCTAATCTGTTTGCGCACAAAACCTTGTTAGTCCTTGGTACGACGATATAAGATTTTGTCTTGAACACGAATCAACCCCCCGTCACCTTGACCCCGCCAAAAGAAGAGCGTTGAGACTAAAGTCTACCTCCTTTCATCTGGTTAATGGTATCCTGTTTCGTCAAAGTTCTGACGGCGTACTGATGCGCTGTCCTGAAAAAGACGAAGCAGAAAAATTCTTGCTCGAGTTGCATGCAGGAGAAGCTGGTGGTCACTTCGGTGGTGACACCACTTCTCATAAGGTTCTGAGAGCCGATTATTATTGGCCCACTCTTTTTAGGGACACCCATGCCTTGTGTCGTAAATGTATAATCTATCAGAAAACATCAAGGCGGTTGCAAAAACCAACCTTTCCTTTGCAACCTGTTTCAGTAGATTCTCCTTTTTAGCAATGGGGCCTTGATATCATAGGTCCAATCAATCCTCCATCCTCACAACAGCACAAGTTTATTGTGACAGCCACAGATTACTTTACTCTATGGTCTGAAGCTACTGCGTTAAGAACGGTCAACACCAGTCAAGTAATTGCCTTTCTAAACTCGAATATTATCACCCGTTTCAGCATCCTTGACTGTTTAGTCTTCGATAATGCTTCTTACTTTTCCTCTCTTGAGATGAGCGAGTTCACTTTGGAAAAAGGAATTAAGCTGAAGTATTCTGCTAGCTATTACCCCCAGGGCAACGGATTGGCAGAATCGACAAACAAGAACTTGATCAAAATAATCAAGAGAACGGTGGTTGAAAATCACAAGAATTGACACAATGCACTGCTAAACGCATTGTGGGCCGATAGGGTAACGCCAAAAGATGTTGTAGGTAACTCCCCCTTTTTTCTCGTTTATGGCAGAGAAGCAATTCTGCCACCTCACATTCTTCTTCCTTCACTACGATTGTCACAGAAAGTCCAAGAAGAAGATTGTCCCCTTTTAGAAAATCGAATTAACGCTTTGATGAAGCTAGAAGAGGTAAAAACCCAAGATAAACGTAAATTAGATCAACATCAAAAATTGGTTAAAAGTTGGTTTGATTCTAATTCTTCTTTTGATAGGATTTTTGAAGTAGGTGATCTCGTTTTGAAATGGGACAAACCACACGAGGGAAAGGGTGAGCACACAAAATTTCAAAATCTATGGCTTGGACCATTTTTAATTGCTGAAAAGTTGGGTCCCGGTTCTTTTCGATTGCAGAATCTTGAAGGGCAGCTTGACATCTACCCGGTGAATGGCCAAGGTGTTAAGAGATACTTTGCTTGATAACTACCCTTGTATATTATGTAAATATTTTTCTTTTGTGTGCTTTTTCGTTTGTTTTTTGTTTTTGATTTTCATTTGAATTTATCAGTTTGTGTCTCTGGAAATACACATACCTGTAGACTGAGATATTCAGACAAAGATGAAAGAAATTTTTCTTCGCTGAAATAACTTCTTAAAAATCTGTACAAACATCAATGGTATATTTCTAGAATATATATCTATGTTGGAAAAATTTGTTGTTTGAAAGAAGTTTACCGATTTCGATCTCTGAGCAAAGTTCATCATGATCATCTATTATCTTTTTACGTTGTCCCTTTTCCATAAAGGAATGACTCAGAAGATGTCTCCCTGTCTGAGGAAGTTGTTTTTGTAAATAAAACACCTCTGAATCTAGATAAAGGACAGTTCTAAAATATTTTGATGAGGTCTGAAAAAAATATGTTAAAATATCATGATTTTCAGCGTCACCCCGCTCAGCTATATATCTATGAAAAACAAAACAAAAATTATGAATAAGAGTTGTGGGAAGTTCATGTAAACCCATCGGGATACTGAACAGGTCTGTTGGCAGTGGGTAAATGCATGCATGACACCAAGACAACTTCGCCGGGGTACTGAACATGCCCGCTGGCAGCGAAGCAATGTCGGGTATATTAAAATTTGCAAAAAATAAACCTCTTTAAATGTCCTTTATTTTGGTCCAGAACTTCTTGGCAGGATACAGATGTTAGAGTGGGTTAAATGGAAACCCTGTCGAGGCTATGGACACCTGCTGGAAGTAGTGGCTATGCCAATAGTATTCAATATTTTATCTTTAAAATCGTGGCTTGCTGATCTTAAGATTGTTATCAGTTTTCATCTTTCGGAAACACTGTTGGAAAAGATGGTTAATGATGATGTTTATACGATTTTCTGGTTGTTATTTTTTAGTGGAATTTATCTTTGCTGTCCTAATCTGAATTTGTTTCTTTTGACAGAGATAACTGCTTCTCCCAGTGTGTCGCCATTGTTGGCAGCCAATTCACATTTTTCCACTGTCCTATAAGCTGCCGACACCTATGTTTTGCAAACATCAATTTTTCGTCGCAATTTTTAAATAAATGACACTTTCATTTGTTGCGACATTTACACATTTACCTTCACTTTGTTTTCACGACTGTAAGCGTGAAAACTTAGTCTTTTGAAGTCACATTAAAATCACTATTTGAATTGTCATGATCTTTCCTGTCAGTATGCCTATTGCGCTTACTTTTTATTTATCATTATACAGCTGGCAAGATCCTTTGATCGGTACTCATGCTTCGATTGATTGTGTAATTTGGTTTCATTAAGTTTGTAATACATTGGCATTTGGATTTGCGTTTTGTTTGACCTACTTGAGCATTGGTTTTATGAAAATACATAGGGGTTATGATTAAATATTTCATATATATTTTTAATATAATGCCTATGTTCGTGTTTCCATCGGCTTGTTAGTTATATGAAAACATATCGACACATTGGTTAAACTATTGATACATTGGCACATGGTTAAAGCATTTGGTTTTGGTTTCAAATTATTGATGGTTTAAAACTTTGGCATAAGGTTTCATTGCGCGCATTGTTTTATACACTCACCATTGTTTTTATTGGTCGGCCAATTGATATGATCGTTGAACCATGCTATAATATATTGAACAGCTATGTAAATCGGCGGTTGTACTTTGGAAATTACTATTTTGCATGGCAGAGATAAGCTCCACCACCTTCGCACGATGGCATTTATGCCTATCCCTTATACCCATTCACTTCTGTTAGCTCGGGTAGCTCTGCTCCTGTGTGGTTGTGATCCAAACCCTCGGCTTACCATATGCTTGTCTCCATGGCACCAGTCATGTGAATTGAGCCAAACGGCAACCAGGCCCTGTTAATGTTTGACAATTCCTACAAAGACTTGGAGGAGAATGGGTGGCTCACCTTTGTACAGCGATTTGAGGGTTTTAACCTCTGTGTTGCATGGCAGTTTTCCATGACTTTCGATGGTTGTAGAGCCAAGGTGGGAAACATACAGTTGGAGATCGATGAGAAGTTTAACAGCTCTGCTACAGGGTTACCTGCCTCGGGACAGCGTTGGTTTAAGAACTGTAAGGTCGAGGAGGTGCCATGGACACTGTTGTCTCTCTCGCGCAAAGTCACCTCGTGTGACAGAGGTATGCCCATCTCTGCACTTAAACCATGATGGCACGATACTTTGATGATAGTCAAACAATTCGTGACCTATGAAGGTCAATACAGACTCGTTTTCCTCTACCACCTGCGTTTATTAATGAGTTTTATGGGCTAGTCGTTGAATATGCCCTTTTACTTTCATCGTAGCCTGTATAAAATGTCGAAAAAGTTTAAAAGGCAGAAGGCTCACAGCAGTCTGTTCCACCATGGACTCGTTAAACTCATCATTGTTTATCATTTGGGTTTGCATGGTGATAGTTGGAGAGATTTCATAGCTCGGAATGGTTTTGATGACACAAACGCTGTCCAGGTTGACAAACCTGTGGTAAGTGAAACCTATGTTCAGCCACCTGTGCCCTTACATATCTTATTGCCCTCTCCCAAGCCTACAGTCGACCCTCCTATTGACTTACCAAACATTGAAAATGAGAAGTCCGAGACTATTAAGAAGCCTGCGAGAAAAAATCCCAAGGCAAACCCTACTGCTAATGCCAAAGGAAAAAGGAATGCCCGGCTCATTTCAAGGATGGTCAGGAAGAAACCTAAACCCTCTGTTGTGTCAAAACCCATCGTCCTTAGCGAGGATTCTGATTCTGACGTTGAACGTTTCTTAGCCAGCGAGTATCCCTACTCGTAGGGTTTGTGCCCCGAACCACCTTACGATTTCGTATCGAACCTTCCCCCCTGTCTAAGAAACGATCCTAGCTACCCTGGTATTGAGTTGCCTAACGAAAACCTTAGTCATATGATCAAACCCTCGCTTTTTCTTTCAAACCCCTCACAGTCTTCCTGCGATCAATTCGATTTATGGTTGGAACGATACTACATTGATGTTCCCATACTCCAATCTAAAATTAAATCACTGGAAAGTCGAATTGAGGTATTGACCAGCCAACGAGACCAACTCCAAGCAGCTAATAAGAAGCAGAAGATGACAAGCTCCATCCTTTTCAAAAACGTTGAATCGTCTACGGCAGTTATCAACTCCAAATTGGCATGATCAAGCCATCTTGTCGCTATACAGGTATGATTTTGATATCGTTTTTGTTTTGTGAATGATTAGGGTTAATATAATGAGTCGAATTTGGTTCTGGTTACATTTCGAAATGGCTCTGTAATAATGCGTTTATCCTGTATACATTTCGTTTTGCTAAAATAAATTGAATTTCGTTCTAGATATAAGATTTGATCATCCCCAGTTTAGACTTCGATAGATTTTCATTTCGATTTGATTGATTTTCATTTGGTTTTGATTTGTTGGTTTGCCCGATTAAGTTAACAAAACTGATCGTGTGCTTTCAAGAGAATTCGTTTTGTATCTTCCCTGAGCAAGAAGATTTTCATACTCAATTTAGAATGCAATCATGTTGGATTTGATTTCGTTATGATTCGTATGCTGTAATTGGTTAGCAATTTCAATAAATTTGGTTGTTACGATGCTGTGTCATATAATGTTCTAAATTTGATCATTTCTGAGTTGGGAAAAATGATCCTGTTTTTGTAAAAACAATACACCCATTCAAGTCTGTGCGAATAACATTCATGCACGAATCGTGGAACAATTTCAATTCATGATACCTATGCTAAACCCCAGCCGATTGATGCGTTTGATTGGATTGTTGTTAGTTCGATCATTTCCAGGAGTCATATTTGTATCGTAAATGAATGGTCTGTTTGATTTTAAATTTGTAAAACGAATTGGTCAAACCCGATTATAATTTGTTTGATTGGAACGATTTTGATCAAAGACAGTAGATCTCGTTTACCCACTATGCAATAACCAACGATCGGGCATTTGTTATGAACTCTGTTACTAATTGATTGATCCTGTTACGATTTCGTTTTTGGACAGTTACACGCCAGTGTGGGTTTAATTCGCTTATGGTTTAAATCGTTTTCTATGTCGTTACAGCTATAACGATTAGAAAATGATTTTGATTCGATCGTATCTCCTGTTTAACCATTACTTATGATTTGTTTTGATCACATCGTTTTCAATTGGATATCAAGCGATTTCACAAAATGTTGATTATTATTCTGTTCATTCGATTTTGTGGTAACAAGAAATAGAGTATGCCTATCTTTGTAGTCATTTAATTGATTTGGATCTTGTTTGATTTCGAATAGCATAACAAATGATTCATTTTCAAATGGTTATTGGATGTCAATTAAACAGAAATCTTTAAAAGATTTTTCGATTGATTTTAATGCTGATTCTGTATCTTATTTAGACTAGCTACAGAATCAGATGATTCTGTAGCTAGTCTATAGAATTAGATTTTCATTATTTTATTAATAAAAGATCCTTCTAACTTGTCTATTTTGGGTCCTTTTTAGGTGAATTCGAATTGCATGGGATTTGATGGACAGTCTAGAGGATATTTGTGTTTTTAGTTTTATTGTAGTTTCCTAGTTTAGCCAACTTTGGGATATCTTCCCAGATCTCATGTAAACAGTTTGATAACTTCCACAGGGAGGTTTTACCCTGTGGAAAACTTATAAATACTTATTATTTTTGTAATAAGGATCATCCTCATTCGTGGGAGAACAAGGATATGGATTTTTAATACAAACTGGGATAGAAGTTGATGTTCTGCTACAGCTTTCGCTTTTCATAATATCAATCTTTTGTTTCATGTTTATGTTTATCAATTTGCATTTGATTAATGACTACTTTAGCTATCTTAGTCTTTTACAGAATGACATGAATTAATTAACATGATCCATGTCTGATTTCTTTCACTACTTAAAAACACAGCAATTATTCGATTCAGTTTATGAATGACAGATTTCTCTTCTTCATCAATTGAATTATTTCCTATAAGTCTTTGCATACAGGTTTACCTAATTGTTAAGATTTATAAATTATATGATTGTTGTGATTTTTATGTCTTGTTTGTCCTGTAAACAAACTTAAAGAGCATTGCAGCTATCGTTTACGAGAAGCTTCTGGATGATTCGGAGCGAGTTTCCTCCCTCTGATCTGCTAGAACAGTCATCATACACAGGACAAATCTGGAGCATTTCCAGGTCAACTTGTTATTTATTTGTTTAGTATAATATTAGTAATATAGTTAGATATATGTTCAGTTAAATTTATAGTTAGAATTAGTATATTAGTGTTTAGTTTAGTTAGTTTTCTGTTTTATTTCTTGTTTATAAAATTATAAAATCAACAAAAAATACCTTTCTCTGTCTTAGGGCAGATTGCAAATGAATTTTTCAGGTTTTATTTAAATCTGTAAATTGTAGATATTGTACATTTTATGAATAAGTTATATTTCAGATAGTAGTTAGATAGTTAATTAGTTAGAGTTAGTATAGTAGTAATTAGTAGAATAGTTAGATTAGTTTAGTTTGTTTTAATAATTAGTTTTAGTTTATTTTGTTTTAAGTAGATTAGTTTATTAGTTTGTTTTATTTATTGTTTGTTAGTTTAGTTTGTTTTAGTTTGTTTTTAGTTAGATTAGTTAGTTTAGATTAGTTTTCTTTTGTTTTCTTAGGACCTTAGATCGGCTAACGGAGCCGCTAAACCTGTCAGGGTGGTTCACTCCAAATGGCTTGGGTTATTAGACAACCCCGGTCCAGTTCCACTCTCTCAGTTGACGAACGGTCGATTTCACCCATCAACACTTGCACACTCATGTAATCTGAAGAGTATCCTATTTTCTACCAAACTCATTGAATAATTTCTCAGGCATTATTGTCCAGCTACTCAAAATTTGCAAGATACTTTCCAAGAGCTCAAACATGCTCTTTGCATAGAAATTTTTCCTATGGATGATGAGACAATAGAAGAAGAAATGCTTGAAGAAAGTTACCAAGAAGATCCTGATGAATTTTATCATGTTGTATATCTGGAAGAGACATTTGATGAACATGAAGTGCTTTTATCTACCCTTCCACTTGATGAAGACATCCAGGTCTTTGTTTTTCTTGCACATCAAGAAGATAACATGATGAGTTGTGACCATTATGAAGATCTTGATGATACTTTACTCCATGACTTTAGAAGCGAAGAAGTATTAGAGGATCCCTTGGATGCAATGGGTCTTTTTGAAGATAATCAAACAAAGCACTTTGTATTAAGAATCAAGCCTCTTGTGATGAAGAGGCAATGTAGGAGCATGTCCACAAGGAGAAAGAAGAATTCTAATGAAGTGCAACATGTTGGGAAGCCTCATGAGGCATTGTTATCTTTTTTCTCGCTTGATGAATTTGAGGTTGTCCATCCTTACTCTCCTCTCGCACATGAAGTTGAAGAAGCAACTAGCCTCAATAATGAAGAATTTGAAGATCCAATTGAAGTCACCCTAACCTGTGTTTTTCCTGCACATAAAGGAAAAGAGACAAACATTTTTAGTCACACTGATGGTGTTGTGAAAGAACCCATATATATGGTTGATGAGCATATTGACACTTTCATATAGAATGTGAGATGCAAATGGGATTTTGTTTGTTTCACTTTTGATAGAGACCTCATTTATGACATTGATGGTGGCTCTCAAGTAAAAGGGGTTGAGTTTTCATCAGAAGATTGGTCTTCATGCGTATATGATTCAGATGTTTGGAATTCTGATGATGATATGATCACATATTTGTTCTGTCCATTCGAGGATGACCCAACATAGCATTTTTAGGATGATTTTCGACCATCCCTTGGGAGTTCTGATGTTGATTCTTTTGGGGATGGAAACTTGTTTTATGAGGATTTTCATCCACCTTCATCCTCAATTTTAGATAAACACCAAGACTTGGGTATACTAGAGTAATCAAAATCTTACTCTACCAAGAAAAAGTATTTTCATATTGGGGATTTCTATAAGGATTCCCAGATGAAGAAGCCACGTTTTTCTTTCTATAGCCCTGAGCCTATCCCTTAACCCATTCCTTATTATCAAGAAAATCCTGAGGTATTCTTGGGATCTCTCATATCTTCTCAGTCTTTTGGAAGCAGTGATCATACTAACGGAGATGAGGATGAGCCATCGTCTACATATGGTATCCCTCTTTAGATATGGATTGATCAAGATTTTGGTTACACTTCCAGGCAACATGATCAGGATGATGATTTCTCTTTCTAGTAGGAGTTCCTCCCTCCCGCCCATCTCCATTTATTTAATTTCATGACTAATTATATATCTATTTATGCTCATGATCATCACGTGCTTGACTTATCTTTGTTTTTTTACATAATTAATCACAAGGGGAGATACGTTGATGAGATGATCAACTAGTTGCACTAGCTGTATGACTTCATTTGACATCACCTATTGCTTAATTTTCAGGGCCCCAAGGCCCCAAGTACATAGGTAGGTCATCCTGATTTATTTAATTTGCATATTGATTGGTCATGGTAGTTTAGATGCATCTCATATTTCATTTTTCTCTACTTGCATATTGATTTCATGTTTAGTTTAATTTTTTTGAAAAAATGATAAAACAATTTTTTTTTCTAGATTATCTTTAATTTTTTATTTTGATATATATGCACGAAGGGTGATAGAACCACCCTAGATTTTATAGTCTTTTTTTTTAGTGTAGGCACATGTCCACCAGGAGATGTTTTGGTTCTCATGCACTCGACGGTGAGCAAATGTCCCCAAGTAGGAGTCATATGTTATCCCCAACTCTTAGGGATAACTACGGAGATGATGTCTCGAGGCCCTCAGGTTTCATATATGGAGTACTGAGAGATAGCTTGACCAACAATGTCCACTTGCACAGACAGAGACCCACCTCACCAACATAGATCCAGGTTTGTCACAACAGTATCCACCACATCAGCTGGCCTCTGGAAGACATTGGGTCTTGCTCCATGAGGTACAAATTAGGTGTTATGGTGAGTGTCATTTCATTATTTGAGGAATTTGATTTTGTTTCATCTATTACTGCTTTCTATTATGTAACGCATGCTTGGACCTTATGCTCTTTACCCTATTTCACCTTGGTGGTTGACATTCTGTTGTAGTAAGTGGTCATGCTTAGGAATGGGTTTGCTACTGGGAGGTCCCCTTGATGAGTCATCATGCCATTATCGACCATACTTGTCACTTTCCATACTTCATCCCCTCATATCCTTACCTTTTTATATTTTCGAATATACTTACCCAAGAAGGGGTTGTCCCTCATTTCATGGGAAGAAAGGGATGAAGGCCCGGAGGGGAGATGGCTAGAAAAAGATAAAATACTACTTATGAACCTTCCATATGCTCACCCAAATAGGTCTTGAGAGCAATGAAACGCTTCTCCTAAAAAATCAAAATCCTACAAAAGAAAATTAACATTATATAAATGTCCCCACTTGTTGAGGTGTGTACACTTATGCAGTGTCCCTTTCTTTCCTTGCATATGGCACTCTATGTACCTCTAGCTTCAAGTGGCCTTGTGGTACTGCACCCCAAGCTAATCGAGTCACCAATATGGAGTACCCAAGGTTTCATATTATTAATTAATTAATGGCATTAAATGGGTTTGAAAAAATGATGCATTGAAAATGAAGGTGCAACACACCCTCTTCAAAGGCACCCATAAATGAGACACTATGACCCCTTGTATGTCATGAAATCCATGCCCAAAAGTATTTCTCCCATCCATATCATCATTTTAACATGTCTTGGAGGGGG
>JASDQU010438845.1:0-11596 GCA_032191745.1 Picea mariana | reverse complement strand
GGGGGTTCCAAACGGGAAACACTCCTTGACATAGGGGATGATTCACCCAATAGGTCACCTTGTCAACCCTCCCATACCTAAACTTGGTAAGTTGCATAGGGCCTTCAAGAAATTGTTTAATTTGATGAGGTGGTTTTGGATGTACATGCTTATATGGCTATTTTATTGATTTGATTTACTCATCATGATGCATTTGACTTGAGATCCTTGGAGGGTGTATCCATTTGTCTTTGGAGGACCCAACTGGTGGACAATTTTGGAGGAACAAGCCTAGCTTGGGCTTCCATGGGGATTGAAGCCCACTAGTTGGATATTAGGGCCCACATGCCGGATGATGAAGACATGCTTTTGGAGTCCTAGAAGACATCATGGAGGACCTAACCTAGCCCATACACCCCAAATGATTTTTTGAAGGAGGTGAAAACATCACCTTTGAGGGCTTAACGTCACATCAGGCCTAGGGTTTGGTGGTGGTTGAGGACACTTGGCACGTTTTGAAGGAAGGGAGCCTTGGATCATGGAGAGAAGGTTAGATTGAAGACACTTGGTCTTTGGAGTCCTAGCACACTGATCTCCTACTCCAATGACTTGCAAAAGTTCCAAAATGTCACCCTAGAAGGGTGACGTCGTACTTACATGCAAAATATGAATTAAAAAGTATTATTTTGTGTAAAGGGAAAAATAAGGGTTTTTGTCCCTTTATTTTGTGGTTTACCCTAAGTTATGTGGAAAAACTATGTCTTAGATGATTTGTATAAATAGAGGTCACCCCTAATTCATTTTTATCATAACTATCCCATGTGGAGAAGGATACTTGGCTGAAATTTTCTCCCTACTTGGGAAAATTCATCCTATCTCTCTATTGTGATATGGTTTATCTCTTTTCTTGTGAAAGGAAGTGGTGYGCTACTCCTGGAGGCTCTTTCTCTTTGCTTTGGTGTTGAAAATTGCTTGGTAACTAGGGTTTTTTCTTGGCATTTCTTGGAATTGGTAAGGAAAATAAGAACTTTGTTAGGTTTCTTTGGAAAATATGCACTTTGTTAGGTTTCTTTCTTGTTCCATGCTTTTTATTAGCTAGATCCTTGGAGGAGTATAAGGATTTACAACCTCCACCCAATTTTATCATTATTGTTTGTTGAAAAATCTATTGCAAATGTTGTTAGGAGAAGTAAAAGGGTTTACACCCTCCTAGACTTTACTTTGTTAGGGTTGTGTTGACGGGCGAAAATGACCATCCATCAATTGGAAGAACGAGTCTGTTCCGGGGTTGTCCAAATAACCCAAGCCGTTTGGTGTAACTCATTCTGACGGGTTTAATGGCTTCGGTAGTCAATCTAAAAGTCCTAAAGAAACAAAAAAAAGAATGAAGTAACTAACTAATTACTAATTACCATATATATATGTACATACATATGACGTAACTATTGTAGATATATTTAAATGGCAGATTTACTTATCTTATTTATGTACATGATATACACACTGCAAGTTTTAATATAAACTTACAAAACTCAATGTGAAAAAATGACTACTTTGAAAAAGTAGATAAAGAAAGCCCATAAGATATTTTTTTTGTTTTTCCTTTATCAATCTAAACTAATAAGAAAAATACTATGAAACAAAAATATGTGGATCATCAAAATCCAGACCATATATTCGAGTTTCAATGATGAATAAACGACAAAAAAACATAAATGAGCTAACCTGTTAGTGAGTTAATGATATGCATCCAAACATCTGTACGATTAGAGAACATCCAACCACCTTGTCCAAGAGGGAAACCTACAATGAACCTTAAAACTGCTTTGAATAAATGCAGAACAATGTGTTGGCAGTTGAGTTTTAATAATAGAATGAATGATGCAAATAGTTGTTGTGATTGTATGATTGAAAGAAATCACATTTGAGATAAATCTAATTGTAACAATGTGCATTTAATCATTCAACTAAAAATTAAAGAGAAATCCTGTCATTTGAGTTGAATAAATGATCACACTTAATATCTAAAGCATCAAATATGGACGATATTTTGAAAAGAATTATCCCAAAAACATAACAGATTGTGAAGTTTAAATCTATCAAAAACTATTAGTTTATCAGGATAAACAAACCATGAAAGAAAACACCATTTATAGGAAGCTAAAGCTGAAATGAAAATTTCTATTCCATTCAAGTTTGTGAATTAATTGTCCACCTTCAGCCCCAGGCCAAGATGTCTTCTATTACCAAATATTGTGTATTTAAAGAGTTAAGGAAAACTTAGTATCCTGTATTCTAAGATAGGATCGAATCCTGAGATGATTTACTAGTTACAAAAATAGAGGGTGATAAAACCACTCAATATCAGATTGTATCTCCCAAAATTATAAAAGGTTTGTTTCTGTTTTACAAAATGAGCCAAAAGAAATGGCTAAATAACTAAGCCCATAAATACTCCATCTTTTGAGATCACCACAAGATACATGATATCTTGAAAGAAAACGAAATGAAGAAATTAGGCATTTATTCAACTAATATTTTCCAAAAATTCTTATGAGAGTTGATTGGCTACAGAATCTATTGATTTTGTAGCTATTCTTATTTTAAACAACAGAAATCTAATTCAAACCATATTAATAAAAAAAAATCAATAAAATCACAACTAAGATAAAAACAAATCTTTACCTTTCAACTAAATACTAAATTCGACTCATAAAACTTAAGAGTTGATCACTGCTTTGACACACTCGACATTTTTTATTATGACATTTCCAGTTCTTTTCAAGCGTTTTCCTTGCCTTTGTGCATTGATCTTGAGTTCGTTTTTTTCACTTGTTAATGAGTCAATCTGAGCTGCGAGGGTTTTGATCTTCGCTTGAAGGAAGGGGACATCTTTGTAATATTTGCCTATCCAATGCAAACACACTTCACACTATCAATCGGGAACAGTTGCTTGAGGAAACAGATGATTGTGTGTCAAAACGCTACCACTGTCCACTGTGGGCTTTTGACTGAGTTTGATCCATGGAAAATCTTCATTATGTTTTAGGCATGGTGGCAAATTATCTACAAAATTGTACTTTTGACTGAGATCCGATTTTTGGTAGTTTGGGTCTTCCCTTGCCAAAAAATTTTTGATCTCAGAATCGGATCTCTCATGGACCCCGATCGCTTCGATCGAGCTCACATGAGCTTTTGGTTTATTCTGTAAACTCCTCGAGATTAATCTCCCAACTCTTTTGTTATTAAACCCTATGTCCGAATTACGCTTTGACAATTTGGTGAGTGCCTATTTACGGTCTTTGAAATGGTGTTAAGGAAAACATATTGCTCATGCTCAGAAGATTTAATGACTCTAGGGTTAGCATCTTGTTGTTTGAACATAGGCTCATCAAGCGCAGCCTTATCACAGGGTTCTTTGCATACTAGAATTGGTCTGTCACTAGAAGGAAGATGGGGCTTTTCTAGCATAGGCTTATCAACCACAGACATCTCTACAGGATTTGATGTAATGAAGTCGTTGTGAATTAGGAAAGTATCCCAATCGTCGCCTTGTAGTTTCAAATGATGGGCTAACAACAACATAATTAACCCATGGTGGAATAAACTGGAATTTAAACTCTGCCTTTTATATCTCTTAGCCATTTTGTATAAACTCCTCAATAAAAAAAATGACATGTTTAACTAAAAATTGATGAAGTGCATTAATAGTCTTATGTGGTAAAGGAAAACAATCCCATAGCGTCCTTCACAAGTAACAAATTGCCTTAACACAACCAATAACCCATGTCATCTATCTTTCAACAGAGAAATTGGCATACCTTTGTCACAACACTGGCTCTTCCGAGAGGTAACAAATAGACTCGATGGAACCTCCTCCAACTTGGAATTCTTAAGCCATTTTTTCTCGGTAAGGGGAAGGCCCGTTGCCTCACTAAAAAATTCCTCCGTGATTTCCAATTGAACATCACCCACTTTGGCTCGGCATCCATCGAAAGAGAGGGCGAACTCTTGGGCTGCTTGCAAGTTGTAACCCTGGAAATTCTTGAGAAACTCAACCCAGCCCTAACTCTTGAGGTCATCACTCGCATCGTCATATATAAGCAAGGTTTGGGATCCATTTGGTTCAATACAGACGATGGGTGCCATAAGGGTTCAGACAAGCAATCACGAAGGTAGATAGAGTTCACTGTGAGTATGAAGGGTTTCAAAAACAGAGGAAACCAGAGCAAAAACCAAAAGAATAAAACTCATCAATACCCTAGCGCGACCAAAATGAGATCAGAAGGGGTTTCAAAACATGAAAATTGGGTGTTTTGTGCAATGAATGCCAGGAGTACAGGACGAAACCCAAGACTTTAACTTGGAATGATGAACCCGTCAATTCAAACTGCCACCTTAAACAATGTACAGAACAGGACTGGGTGTGTTTGAATCTCATCATTGTGTAAAGGGTGGTGTTGATTTTTCTAAGTTTAGGAGAAGAGGTGCTTTATGAATCAACGCATAACGACCATTTGAAAAAAAAAAAATTTATCAAAAATTATAAATGAAACAAAACCATAGTCTATTTCCAATCGATTCTTAGTGTATCCCTTAAGTACTCAAGATATATCTCATAACCTATGAGCAACTTAAAACAACTATTTTATTGATATGAGATAAGCTTCAAAGAAAAACAACATTCCTTTAAAGATTTGTAAAGACATTTACCCTTCTAGAGAAATAAGCCTTAGATACAATTGCAATACAATTATAAGTTTCAATGCTTCATTCATGCTTTCAGTCATGAACGAAGCATGAAAATGAAAAATAAGAACAATAGAAACACCCTTTTACAGCTAAAAATTCACCTTCAAATAGCAATATTTATATGACAAAGCGTAGGGAGCTACATAAATTATTATTTGTCGCTTTAAAAGGTGAAAATATTGCGGCGCTGCCAACAATGGTGACTTACTGGGAGAAGCAGTTATCTATGTATCACTGACAGGTTCATGTTAGGACTATTTAAAATGATTACAAATTAAGAAACAACTGAAGGACATCAAGCATCCCAACAATCATTACACAATCCAGCTTCAAATATCTTCCTGTTTAAATGAAATCCGGTGACAAATTTTAAAAATGAGAGAAACGATGTTCAATTCAATGGCATCGATACTATTGACAGGGCCACTGCTGCCAATAGGTGTCCATAGCCTCGGCAGGGATTTCAATTAACTCACTCTGACGCCTCTACCCTGTCAAATAAATTTCAATCCAAAATGAAGGATGCTTATGACCAATATTAAAATTTATACCTGAGAATTTTCTTTAACCTGACATTGCTTTGCTGCCAGTGGGCTTGTTTAGTACCCCGACGAAGTTGTCTTGGCATCATGCATGCATTTACCCACTGCCAGCAGACCTGTTCAGTATCTCGGCAGGTTTACAAACACTTCCCACAACTCTTGAGAAATTGTTTACAATTTGATATAATTTTTAAAAATATTCGAAAGAGCGGGGTGTTGCTGAAAATTCCAGTCTTTATAACACTTGTTATTTTTAGTCGTTCCCTTCATTATGATCTGAAGTTAGTTTCTATATGAAACCAACTTTTCAAGGACAGGAAGGCATACTTGAGTCGCTTTATTTAAAAGCTCGGATAGCGTAAAAAGCTTAAAGATGATCATGCATGCTTATGATTATAAAGTGAGACCAGGAAATCTGTTACAAACAGAAAATTTCTTCAGCTAGTCTGTTCTTTAGCAATTCACAGCATCGATTCTTGTGAGAGGACCTTAACAGTTGCTTCATAATGATGCATTCTATCTCCCTTCCACGAACTAGAAGGCGACACAGACATAAATTTAACCAAAAAGCAAGGAAAACAAACAAAATGAAAATAACCAAAAGCTGAAAATAAAAATAAATCAAAACAGAAAAATATGTACAAAAGGTGGATCTGGGACTTGTCATGAAAAATAACTTTTGAGAGCCTAGCCATTCACTGGGAAGGTGTCTAGCTGTCCCTTTAAATTCTGTAGGAGGAAAGAGATGGGACCTAGTTTTTTAGCGATTAAGAAGGGTCCCAGCCACAGGTTATAAAACTTGGTATGTTCCCATTTTCCCTCATGAGGTTTATCCCATTTGAGAACCAGATATCCTACCTCGAAGTTCCTATCTGAGGCAGAATTTGAATTGAACCATATTTTAACAATATGTTGATGTTGATCCAGTCTTTCTTTTGCTTGTGCTCTCACCTCCTCTAGTTTCAACAAAGCATTAATCCAACTTTCAAGAGGAGGAAAATCCTCTTCCTGAACTTTCTGTGATAATTGCAGAGAGGGAAATAGAACATGAGGAGGGAGAATTGCTTCTCTACCATAGATGAGAAAGAAAGGAGAATTACCAACAGTGGTTTTCGGAGTCACCCTATCAGCCCAGAGTGCATTAAAAAGTGTGTTGTGCCAGTTTTTGTGGTTTTCGAAAACTGTCCTCTTGATGATTTTGATCAGGTTTTTGTTTGTTGATTCTGCTAAGTCATTTCCTTGGGGGTAATAGCTAGCAAAATATTTCAGTTTTATCCCCTTTTCTAAAGAAAAAACACTCATATCGAGGGACAAAAAATAGGAATCATTATCAAAGACTAAACATTCAGGAATACTGAATTGAGTAATGATGTTTGAATTAAGGAAAGATATTACCTGACTAGTGTTCACCACTTTTAATGGTGTAGCCTCGGACCATCTGGTAAAATAATTTGTCATTGTAATGATGTATTTATGTTGTTGTGAGGAAGTGGGGTTAATCGTCCCTATAATGTCAAGACCCCACTACTGAAAAGGAAAATCTACCAAAACATGTTGCAAAGGGAATGCTGCCTTCTGTACTCATCCAAAAGCCTTTTGGCAGATTATGCATTTACGACATAATGCATGGGAATCTTTGAATAATGGGGCCAATAGTAGCCAACTCTTAATACTTTGTGAACAGTAGTGTCTCCACCGAAGTTCCCACTAGCTTCTCCTGCATGCAGTTCATATAACACTTTATCTGCTTCATCTCTTTCCAAACAACGCATAAGGACATTATCAAAAGTTTTACGGAATAATACGTCATTTACCAGCTGGAAAGGTGCATATTTTAGTCTTAATGCTCTCTTCTTTTTTGGATCGAGATGGCGAGGAGAAGAACCGTGTGTTAGATAAAACTTAATGTCATCAAACCAAGAATTAGCAACAACTTGTGTACAGCAGATTTGATTTTGACTATGTTGATTTACAGTTAAGACATTAATTTTACTTTGATGCTCTTCAACTGAATCAACCACTAGCTTGCATAGACCTTGTCCTCGGACAATTTGCACAGGGGTTATTTCGAGGTCATACTCTTGTAATGATGTCATCCAGTTTGCCCGTTTTTCACCCAATTCATTTTGTATTAACAAGTTTCTGATAGCAGGATAAGGCACAATGACTTTAGTTCTGGATTTCCGTAGATACGATCGAAAATGTTTTACTGCTTTAAAAACTGTATAAGCCTGTTGATCTACAGCCGGGTAATTAAGCTCTGCTCCCTTGAAGGATGAACTCATAAAGGAAATGGGGATTTCATTTCTTTCAGTGTTCTTTTGATTCAATACAATGGCACAAGATCGATCAAAGGTGAACGTATATAGAGTAAAATCTTGTGAAAAATCAGGACTCATTAAGGAAGGAGCCTCTACTATGGATTTTTTTATGGAATCAAAAGATTGATTTTCCTGCGGTCCCCAATGATACTGAACATACTTTTTAATTAAGTTTTTCAATGGCCTTACCATTTCTGAAAAACTCGGGACAAACATTTTGACAAAATTGATCTGGCCTAAAAAAGATTGCATAGATTTTTTGGAGGAGGGGGGGGAGGGAGTTTGGCAATGGCTTGAGTTCTTTCAAGATCGATGATCATCCCATCACTGGATACTATGAATCTGAGAAGTTTGTATTGTTCCACTGCAAAGATAGACTTCTTAGGGTTGAGAGATACGTCGTACTTATGGCATCATTGTTGGACAGACCTAAGGTGAGATAAGTGATCTTTCTTGTTTTTGGAGAAAACAGTAACTTCATCAAGATAGACCACTACGGATTGATTGATGAGACCATGAAAAGCAATATCCATTGCTCTATGAAAAGCAACCCCGACATTTATAAGCCCAAAAGGCATTTTCCTATAGCCGTAAGTACCCCATGGGGTACGAAAAGTGGTTTTTAACTGGTCTGGGGGAGACATGAGGACCTGGTTGTATCCCGAAAAATCGTCTAGCAGAGATAGTCTTTCAGAACCAGATACCTACTAAAGAATTTGTTACATTCGAGGAACAAGATAATTGTCTTTGTTAGACGTTTGGTTCAAGTTCCGAAAATCGACACAGAGTCGAATTTTGCCACTTTTCTTCCTTACAGGAACAAGATTAGACACCCATTGTGTGTGTCTTACTGGGAAGATTATATTTGCATTCAATAGTTTGTTTAGTTCTTTATTGACTATCGGTTCCAGCTTAGGGTGCATCTTTCTTAGCTTCTACTGAAAATGTTGAGTCTAGGGTTTCATAGGGATGATGTGTTGTATTATGTTAGGGTCAAAAATTTTTACATCATCGTATGTCCAAGCAAAGACATCCTTGAATTCTCTAAACAATTTTATAAAAGCGGACTGCTCTTGCTCAAGACATCTCGTTCCCATATTAATATATTGTGGATTATCATTAGTCCCTAGATTTACCTTTTCATGACTCAAGGAAGAACTGTTTATTTTACAATGTACCGATTTTATGAATTTATCATGGAAATCATAAAACTTTTCTAGTCTTACCACGGATTTAGGGGTAGAATTTACCAGATCCGATGTTGATTCGGGAGACCTTGGGTATGATATTACCATAAAATTGTGGAGATCTTCATCGTGGGTGCCTTCATCAATAACTGCACCTTGGAAGGTTCCCTCCATGTGCAAAAAGCTGATGATCTGCTGATCATCATCAAACACTCTCCAGTTAGTGACGTTGTTTGGGACTGATGGTCTGAACAATAACTTAATTGAAAATGCATTTGGAGAAATCTCTTTTGCAGAAAAAAAATTTGAAGCAACGTTAGCTAATAAATCAGCCTCAGAATTGTTTAATCTTGGAATGGAATTGATGTTAAATGCGGAAAACTTGTGCATTAGATTCCATACCTCGGCTTGATAAATTTTTAGGTGTGGTGATAGGCAATGTATGGAGTTTCTTACCTGTCTAACTACAATTTCCGAATCACCGAATACCATTAAGTTCTGTACATTCATATCTACCACTTTCTTGAGTCCTTACAAAAGTGTCTCATATTCGGCGGTGTTGTTTGTACATTCGAACTCTAATCGATAGACGATCAAAGTTTTATTACCTATTGGGTCGATGAGTACACATCCTACACCAGCTCCTTCTTTATATTTGGATCCACCGAAGTAGAGAGACCATATGTGAGCTTCGTCGCCAGTGTTTGGCACATTTGGTAAAGATGTTGACTGTGTGCATGTCGGGAGCTCCGACTGTTGTTCCGGATCAGTGATGGCAGAGGTTTCAGCTATGAAGTTACCAAAAAAGGTGTTCATTCCCTACATTTCGAGTGAATTAGTGGAAGCAGTAAATGGCTCATTAGCTTCATTCAAATCCGTCATGGTGTGCTTTAGGTAATGATCACGATTAATCCTAATTCTGTTTGGCTTTCCATTCTCTGGTAGCCACAAATGAGACCAGTCTATCACAAAGTATCCATGTAGCTGTTTGGACCAATCCATGCTTAAGAATAAACCATACACTTCATGGATGTCAACAACAATGATATCAATAATTTGGTGAACCTTAGGATTAGATGATAGCCTAACGAGTACATTCTTTAGTTCACCAATTACCTTAACATTCGTCTAATCGAGCTGAATGATTTTAAAACTTGAAGGTTGAACTTCAACATTGATTTTTTGGAAAACAGACAAAGGAATCACATTTGATGATGCGCCAGAATCTACCATGCAATTATGTACATTTCTATTGAAAATTTCAAAAGTTAATAAAAAAGGTGGGACATTTTTGCGAGTATTAACAACAGAATTTTGCTAATTTTTAGTCGTTGTCCCTGAAATTACTTTATCTACATTTGATACAGTTTCTTCAGTGAGGTCTCTTTTATCTGAGGGTTCAGGTGTTGTTTTAACAGGGACCTTTTGAGTTTTTTTAGGACTAATTTCTGCAATTTTCTTGCTATTCATATTGTTTTTTTTACTGTTTTCTGCAATGTTCTGAAGCATTTTCTGCAGAAGAAAAAGAAACTTCAAAAGTTCGTAAACAGAAATATTAGCTCTAAGTTTCTTTAGGTCTTCAATCAAATCATATTCTAAACTTGGGGCTGCTATATTATGTTTTATTTCAGTTTGTTTAAATTGTTTCTGAGGCACATTAGTACTTATTTCGGAAGAGGGTTTACTCTAAGTTTTGCTTCTCGTGTTGTAAGGATGGACAGTTTCAAAATTGGCTTGAAAAATACTGTCGAAAAAATGCTTGGAGACATTGGGAGATGATTCCTCTTCTTCGACTGTTTCTTCTTCAACACATCTTCAGAATTCTCAGGGGGGACTAAGTTATCATGTGCTTCAAGGATAGTCTGTATAGCGTATTGTAAGCTTTCAAAATTCAGACCCTCGGGGGTTGGGTTTGGTCGGTTTGAGGGAAAAGCTTTTCTAAAAGGAGGTTTGTAACTTCCTTTACTTGAATATGCTTCTTCAGCTGATCTCCTCAATTCTATGACTTGATTTGATAATTTTTGGACGGTCTTTTGTAAACTTTTCAAATCTGAGGTTTCTGATTGAGTTTTGGTTTGGGAATGTTTAGGAAGAATTTCTATTTTCTTCTTAAAATATGGGGTTATTTCTGCCTCATTACTAAGATTATCTTTTAAGCTCAAAATATATTTTTCGATCTGGCTTGCCTCCTCGAAGGCTTCCAGTAATGTTGACTTCTTAGACCTTTTAACCCAAATCGCTACATTATGGTGTAGAGCTTGTTGATTAAGGTTGGTTGTCATTGATGTCAACCCTTGGAGAAAGACCCATAGCACAAAGGTTTGGGTAATGGACCCAATAGTGTTTGATTTAAATATGACTCATTATTGTTTTGTCATGGTTGATAAGAAGTAAATATGGATGAACTCCAAAGTGGTCCCCTTATGGTGAAAGCCCTCACGAGAAGACGCTTTGTGGAGTAAGAGAACTCATGCTTAATTGTGGAATAATGAGATGAAGGAAAGTGAATTTGTTAGGGAAACTATCCTAGATGGATAGTTCTTTTCATGTCATTTCCGATGGTATGTGGAATGACACATAATTCCTCACGGTTAGAGAGTTATGGCCATGAGAAGTTGGAGACCCCAGGTTTGGGTAATGGACCCAAGTAAGTTTGATGGGTAACGGTATGAGTTATGATATATTTTCAGATAATACTATTCTATATGGATAGTACATGTCATGTCATTTTTAGTGGTATGTATAACGTCACATAACTCCTCACGGTTTGAGAGTTATGTCCTTACGAAGTTGGAGGACCCTCATATGTCATCTA
>JASDQU010438844.1:41771-56671 GCA_032191745.1 Picea mariana | reverse complement strand
TGACAATATTTCTATGAATGAGACTTATTTCAGATTCAACTAGATTACCCTGAAAACTTCAACTTGGTTCAGTAGGTTTTAGAAGCTCATACCTTAAAATTTCTTCATATTTTCAACTAAGACGACTATTTATTTATCACCTATTTTGGGAGCATATCGCTATTTAGAAATGTTTTTCTGATATTTCGACTATCAACCAGTATCCTGCGATAAAAATAAACATGAGAATTGTCAGATACTTCTCAAAAGAAAGAGTAACTATTACATGTTTTTTATTTTTTTTCCTGTTTTCCTTTTTGAAAAAAACAAACGCATCTGTATTTACATTGAAAGTAGCAACTTACCAAAGAAATGAAAAAAATGTGAACCAAAGTAAAGAAATCAAACCGGTATATACAGTGAGATTTTGGAAACCGTTTATCGCATAAAATGCGTCAAGTAACGCACGTTGAAAGGGTGTTAAGGATTTTTCCATCCAGATTTTCCAACTAAAATGAATTCTTCCCTTCGTAAGTTGTGATCTTGAAGGGTCCACACCATATATGGTTGAATTTTCCATGTTTTCCTGCGTCTTCCTTCCTATCATCCCAATTTAAAACCAGGTTACTAGGCAGGAATTCCCTATCTTTAGCTTTTTGGTCAAACACGGCTTTCATGTTATCTTGATATTTCTGGAGCTTCTCATCTACTTCAGCCCTATTTTGTTGGACTTCAATCAATTGATTTGTTCTTATGATGACGTGATTTTTCTCTTCCTTAGAATCTTTCCAGAGTTTCATTACGGGCATAACAAGATTGATGGGGAGAACAACATCGGTTCCGTATACCATTTGAAAAGGGGACATTCTGATTGATCTCTTAGTGCCTATCTAATTAGCCCACAAAGCATATTTCAAATGTACATGCCATGCTTTCTTATTTTCAGTCAGCATTTTTTTAATTATGGTGATTAGACTCTTGTTCGAGGATTCGGCTAACCCATTGCTCTAAGGATAATAGGTTGTGGAATTCCCTAGTACGATGTTGTACTTCTGACAGAAACTTACCAAAGCCATGGACTTGAAATCCTGTGCATTATCAGTAACTATCTTCCGAGGACAACCAAATCTCGACAAAATGTTTTCTTCCAAGAAACTGATCACCACTGTATCTGTTTCATTTCGCATCGAAATAGCCTCTATCCATTTGGTGAAATAGTCAATAGCTGTCAAAATCCACTTATGTTGTGCACTTGAATGTGGATGTATTTCATCGATGAAATATAGACCCCATTGCTAAAACAAAGCTTCTGTTTTAATTGAGACCAAAGGTAGAGTGGGAATCTTTTGCTTGCCTAAAAATAGTTGACATAGGTTACAGGCTTCAACTTTAGCATTCACATCAGTAAATAGTTTCGGCCAATAATATCCAAATCTTAGGATTTTATATGTCATTTATCTCCATGCATGATGCCCTCCACACACTCCTTTATGGAATTCGTTTATTACCCTCTCCATTTCAGATTCTACTAGAAAATCTAGTAAGAAACCCAGAGGATCCTTCCAATATATTTGAGTGTCCATGATACAATATTTCACCGTGTGCAACTTCAGCATTCTAGCTTTAGAAGGAGTAATATCACTTAGGCACTATAGAGTGAGAAGGTAGGAAACTATGTCTTTATACCAAGCCAAACAAGAGAATTTCTCATGGATTTGAGTTGTAGGTATCTGGTCATTGAAATCTTCGATATATAGAAGCTCTTCATAGTTTTGTAAATGATTTATCCCAAGTGCCCGAAAATTTGACTCAGCTAGTAATTTAGCCAAACCCTGACCTTTGACCATTTTAGTTGGCTTTACTTCTAAGTCAAATTATTGAATCTTTGCTAACCATTTGCCTCTTTTTCCATCACTATCTGGCTGAACTAATATGTCCTTGACAGCGCTAATTGGTACATAGGTGATAACCTTAGAATGTAACACACAAGTTCTGAAATATTTGAGAGATTTCACCATTGCATATGCTTTCTTTTCTAATATATCATATCTTAGTTCATCATCTTTGAGACTTTTACTAAATAGTGCTATTAGCTTCTCAAAACCTTCATTGTTCTTTTGTAAGAGCACAACTGTGATATTGTGTTCGGAGACAAATGAGAAAATCAAGAATTCCTTCATATAATCTAGGCTAGCCAACGCTGGTGCTTCACCTATAACTTTATTGATACGTTCAAACGAATCTTTGGCTTCATTTTTCCATTTAACTTCATTGTCCGTTTTAATCATATCTGTAATCAATTTTACGATTTCAGTGAAGTTTGGGATAAATCTTCTTAAAAAATTATTTTTTCCTAAAAATGATTGAATCTCTTTTCTATTCCTAGGAATATTTATTGTATCTATAGCTTCAACCCTTTTCGGGTCGATTTTAATTCCATCTCTAGATACTATGTGGCCCAAGAGTTTACCTTCCTTCATAGAAAAATGAGATTTATTGGGGTTCAGAGACAAACCAAATTTTCAACATTTCTCAAACGTCTGTTTGAGGTGCACCAAGTGCTCTACATTAGATTTTGAAAATAATGTTAGATCATCAAGATAGATCACTACAAACTTATCTCTTTCACGAACAAAGGCGATGTCCATAGCTCGTTGGAATGTGGCTCCAACGTTCATTAGTCCGAATGGCATCTTGTCATACATGAAGGTACCCCATGGGGCGGTGAAAATGGTTTTTTCTTTATCATCCTCATGGAATGAGATTTGATTATAGCCTAAGAAGTCATCATTCATAGACATTCTAATTGCTCCGACCACCTTTTCCAACACATGATCCATTTTTGGTAATGGATAATTATCCTTGAGAGATGATCTGTTTAAATTTTTGAAATCTACACAAATTCTGATTTTGTCATTTTTCTTCCTGACCAGAACCAAATTGGCCACCAACTTGGAATACCTTAGTGGAAAAATGATCTTCGCATCTAGGATATTTTTCACTTCCTTTTCTATCACGGGCAGTAGTATGGGATTTATTTGTCTGAGCTTCTACCTGAACGGTTTAACACCCTAATTTAGGAGAATTTTTTGTTTGATTACGGTGATATCATAAGATTTGAGTTCATCATAGGTCCAGGAAAAAACATCCTTGTACTACTTGAGTAATTACACATATTTTCTTTTCATTTCAGGGGGAAAATATTTAGATATTTTTACCATATTAGGAGTTTCCTTAGTGCCTATGTTACAATCTTCAATCTCTTTAGGCTGAGGCTGCAAAGTAGACTTTAATGGAATATCATCATGATCGAATAATATTTCCAAAGGAATCAAACCTTTAGGGATCTGATTATTTTTCAATACCAACATGTGGTGATTAGTGATCTTATCCTGGAACTCCTGGGGATCTTCACCTTCTTGCATAATCCAAGCAAGGTCATTCTGATTTTCCTAATCGATATGTGTTTCAAAAAATTCGTCCACCATTTCTAAGAATTGCCTGATTTTCTCATCATATTCGAAGACCTGCCAGTGTTGAACATTATTTGGTATGGAGGGTTTGTGCCTCATTTCTATGTGATACTTTAGTTTGAGGACAGTAGGAGGTACAAGCGTTGCAACTTCTTTGGCCAATGAATTTGCCTATTGATTTTTTGTTCTGGGGATGTGGAAAATGTTAAATGATGAGAAAAAAAATTCAATCAGGTCCCATGCACAATTTTTATAAGACCTCAATCTCAGGTGTTTGGCCTAACACTGTTGTTTTATCTATTTCATGATGAATTCTGCATCGCCATAAACTACCGAGTTTTCAATCCTTAACTTTCTGGTAGCCGCTAATCTTAAAACTAGGGCTTTGTATTCACATACATTATTGTTGTAATCAATGTTCCATTGTAATCTGTAAGAGAAAGGGATAATAAACTCATCTCTGGGTGCCACAAACAACACTCCTGCTCCTGCTCCTTCACAAGATGAAGCACCATTGAATTACATTTTCCAAACTCCAACGCTATTTACATTTTTATTTGTATTTACTATTTTTTCTTTTTCTGTACAACTTTATTCTATACATTCATCTAAATCATCATCAATCGATAATATATAGTTTTCCAAATCTTGATCTGCGACATAAACATGATAATTATTCGGATTCAGTGAATCATTTACTGTATATGCCAACCTTGTCTCTCTGTACAGGCGGGTGAACTGTCCGTTGAAGATCAAGATTGTAGCGTATTTCATGTCGAGTTGAAGGGATCCTCCAAGTTTGGTGCCCCAATACCTGGATAAAAGCATGCCTTAATTTGGAGGGATATCAGCAACAACCACATTCATCAGAACACTTTTTACAGGAATCTGTGCAAGATTAACCACTAAATATTTGATCATACCTATACATTTGACTTTTCTCGAATCGAAAGAATACAGATCTTCGTATGGTCTGGTAATGTCGAGACCAAGTCTATCCATAATATCTTTTGGCATCACATTGTGGGAGGCTCCAGAATCCAACATGCAGTTATGGAGCAGATGATCATGCACAGTTAGTGTAATGTAGAAACGAGAGACAGAATCTCTAGCATTTTCAAAATGTGGACCAAACATTATAGTTGGTTTATCAAATTCTAAATTTAACATTCGCATGACTTTCAACGTCAGTAAAATTTATCATTTTGGCAATCTATTTTCTATATGGAGGGTTTTTTTGCCAATTCGACTAGAGGAACAGGGATCTTGATTTTACTAATCTCGTTCTCTAAACTAAAACTTCCTGTTGTCTTTTTGGTTTCTCTGGTCAGGGTTTTTATCTCCTTTTTTTCTGATTTATTAGTTTGTGTCGCTTTCGTTTCAACTGTTTTGGTTTCGACAGTCTGTGTTTCAGCTGCTCTTGTTTTATCATTTTGTGTTTCAGCTGCTTTTGTTTTGGCAGTCTGTGTTTTAGCTGCTTTTTTTTTGGCAGTTTGTGTTTCAGCTGCTGGTTGAGCTGCCTCATTCGCTTTATTTCTTGAAAAGATTTTCTTCGGTTGAGCAGTTGCGATATTTCTATCTTTGGGCCTTAAATTATACTTTTTTGAAGCTCGTCCATTATATTGTTAGTGATTCCTTGATAAGAAGAATCTTCTGTGATATTTATGCTATCATCATTATCAGACCAATATTTTTCATTTAAATACCTTTCATAATATTGCCTCGTCAAATAAGGTTCTTGATAGCAATCACTAAGATTATTCATATCTTCCTCTAACTCATAAAAGTTCCGCATGTCATCTTCTCCTATAAAATTTTCATTTTAAAAGTGGTCTGAATCTTTTGTTCTTCATTTTTAATTGGTCTTTGTTGTATTTGAGTGTTGGAATTCCTCCTGAAATATTTTCTAACGAACTGATCTGTTTTAGATTGATCCAATTCCATTTTCAATATTTTATTATATAATTATTTGTTTATTTTTGCCATGTCATCCATCTTGTTTTCTTCAAACCTCTTAGATCCAGAAGGTCCTGCTTGTTCTCTGAATCGTATATATTATTTATTTCCCATTTAGATTTTAGCTTTTAACTTTCCTGATGCCATGATATTTGACTCTATTTCTATAGCATCGTCCCTCCTTCTTGTGAGGTTGGAAGATCTCCTTTCCCTCAATAGTAAAGAAAATTTGGGCTCGAAAGTCACCTTTGTTGTCGGTTGTGAAGGTTTAACTTCAACTAGAATTTTTTTATAAAGTTTATTAAATATCTGAGTGAATTCAAGAACTGTTTCTGAATTTTTCTTTCTTAAAGCTCCGAACTCAGTTAAATAATAAAGGTGATCTTTCATCTCTTCCCATTGTCTGAGAAAGACATTTTATAACTCGTCGTATGTTCTTATAGAAACTTTCGGTAGCCCTCGGAACCAGGTTCTCACCTGTCCTTCAAAATTTTGAACTAGGAGTCTTGAATAACCATCCTCGTTCTCAAGGCCAAGGATATCAGAAAATCGATAAAAAAAAATTGTGTTCAGTTTTCGTTAAGTCTCCCTCTCCTGTGAATTTAGACAGGTTTTTCATATAGTTTTGAGGTAAATCATGGAGAGGAACTGGGAGGACTAAAGGAGCATACCTAGTGGCTAATTTAGCAAAAATTCTAGGAGGTGGGGGTGGTCCTTGACTGCCTCCTCCTCCCCCTCTAGCACCAAATCCTCCTCCACCTCCTCCAACTTCGCCACCAAATCCTCCTCCTCCTTTGCCACCTCTGATAGAAACTCCTCCAATAACATCCATTGATAATCTAGGGGATGAAACTTGGAGATTATAGAGAGGGTTTTCAAAGATGTGCAGTGACGTTTGGATTACTTCGGGATGAAGCGAAAGGGGTTCTAGGAACTGATCGTTGGGAGATAGAAAATCAGAAAAGGGGGAAAAGAGAGATGAGGGCTAGGTTCTTTGGACTTGTAGGATATATAAACAGGGGATTCAACAGGAATCGAATCAGAGTGTAAGGTATGTTCTTCAAAATTTCAGGAAGCTAGAAATTTTATTTCAGGGACTGATGGAATATCAATCAAATTAGGTATCGAGATGTGTCTTTTTCATTTATTAGCAAAGGAGGTGATTCAATCGGTCTCATTCTTTATCTCAGGTAAAACCAATTCGGGGTTTATGATTTCAGCTTCAACTCTATCAGCCGATGTTTCTCCGAAATAGATTTGGGTGGAAACTTCTTGCGGAGTTGATCGTTCAGAAGGGACCTTAGTATTAGACTGTGTGGGTCTGGGTTTATAAACCTTACCTATAGAAGTAGTAATCTACTTAAGGTATCCCCTTTGTTTTAAAAAAATTTCAGGGTCAGATACGAGCGTGGTCTGCTTATCGTCCGTATTTTTTCTGGTATTCCTTCGACTGAATGCCAGTTTATTAGTGGTGCAGTCGCCAAGTGAAAAAATTTTAATTAGCCTTAAAACTATATTCTATCTCTATGTTACAGAGAAATCCCCCTGTGGACAAGTAAATTCTCTCTTGGATACTAGACCCCTAAGACTAAGATAGAAAAGTTTTATTGTGGACACTGACTTTCCTAATTTACATGAAGCTAAACTATTCAAAGAAGAGTAAGGAAGAAGGGTAAATACCTTTCAACGACATTTGTCCTTGCTCAATCCAGGATGATATTGATCTTCAATTTCTTCAGAAGGTCCTGAAATACAATCAGAAACAATAATGATACTTCCTACTCTACCATGATTAGCTTCATAATGGATCTATGGAAGAAACAAGTTCATGAAATGTACACAAACTTTAAAGGAACCAGGCCAAGCATAGATTTATATTAATGAAAACAAAGTGAGATGCTTACATCCATGGATGTAGGTGCAATAGCTTCACCAAGCTTTCTTTGTCCATACCCTTGCTCAAATAATCCACACAGAATGTTGATGCTTCAATGATATATCCCTTATGAGATCATAAGTTTGATGCTTCACAATGTCTCCATCCCTTCCTTATGACATCATAAGTTAGGTGCTTCTCTCAAACTCTATTTCCCCTCTACCATGAAAATCCCTCATTATATAGGATTTGGAGGTTTAACCACCATGGAGAGGATCTCTCATCAGATCCACTAAGAAAGGGATCTCTAAGATATTTAGGGAGAAAATATCTCTTAAGGATTTTGGGGAGGAAATATCTCTCAAGTTTTTTAAGGAGGAAATATTTCAACCATCCATGAGATCCTCCACCTTCCCTAAAAAATAGGAACCAAATGTAAGGTGGATTCTCACACTTAATTACTTTTTTTTTCATGAATATTAATAATAATTCATGTACACTTGGTTCTCACACTTAATCAATTTATTTTCCATGAATATTAATAATAATTCATGTGTACTTGGTATTTTTGCCTTCATGTAATATAACCCTCCTCCACATTGACTAGGTATTGTGACATAGGTTATTCCATGGTTTCAAGGTGTATGAGACACTTATATGACACTTTACGACACTTAGGGTGAGGTACCTAGGTGTGCAAATTTCATGTGTAATAGAATGCCCCCTAAAGTTTGAGGTCATAAGAGAGAATGATGGTCGAAACACTTTATAAATATTTAAAGCAAGGGTGTGGACTCGGAGAACCTGGTAGAAGTTGCAAACAACCATCAAACAAATGTTATGACATGTTTCAAACCCAAGGCAGGCATACTTATGCTTGAGTGATAAAAGACTTTCAAGGTATGGCTGCCATCAAATACACTGCGTATCCATAATCATATTGACTGAAGAGTATAGCCACCAAAGATACAATGTGGATCTATACTTCCATGACATGAACTGATTGTAGCCATGACAAATACACAGTGGATCTATGAAATGAAAAAACATAGCCACGGACCAATACAAATTGGATCTATGTGACAACATATATATCAATGTACTAAAATGATCTCCATTCGCAGCCTCGGTAAAGTAGATATCAGAGTGAACACTCAACACAGGGTCTTCTTAGTGATCCTGATGTGGTACAAATATAACCATGTGAATAGATTTCTTGATGTCGAACATGGTAGAAACCGCTTGATTACCAGTCAATGAGGTAAACCGTTAACAGGTGCAAGGGAAATCACCATTGGTGTCAATGATTCCCAAGGTACCCTAGTACATTCCAGCGAATGTGAATAGATGAGAAGAAGTCAAACATCCATGGAATCATTCGATTAGTGGTCAATGATATAAAACCATTGTCAGAAGTGAGGAGGGATTCCATTGAGGCATGCAGGTCCCAAGGTACTAACTGGTTTCTAAGTCTAGTTCCCGAATAATGTGTTGAAGTCGACAAGAACAAACTCATCGTAGGATGGCCTTGATGTATCCCCCATCAATGACATGAAAATGACACAGAGATGTAAATTGGTAGATAAAATGAACATGGACTGACATGGGTATTGAAACAAGATATTTGTGATGGTTGACTCTCAAGGCAGATACTTCCATTGAACACTGAGGCACAACAGCAGAAACATGACATGGACCAAAACATGATGATACAGTGGGCATTGTGAATTTTGTCGGGTGACCCAAAGGAGTGAAGAAACTCAAAGTATTGGTTCAATGCATAGGTTCAGCAGATTAAAATGCATGAAAAGGCAAAGTTTTGTGTTCAAGGGAGACCGTAAGAGGGACCTGTAATGTTCCCAAAAACTGCTTCACTTGCTTCCTTCAATTTTTTCCCCCATCCAGATACATGAGTACCTCTTTTTGATTTAACGAGCTTGAGGAGGATAACACATGCTTGATATAACTCACCTTCAGTAAGTCCCTCTTCCTTTGTTTAACGAACTAGAAGAAGTAAGGGTTCAGTCCCATATGGGCCCTTCAATGTATGGTTTTTTTAACGAGTCTAGAGAAGGTAAAATCAATGATTTTTCATGTTTAGAGAGTTTGAAAAGAACTTAAAGACGACTCTAGAGTTGTCTTTTTTCGTAATATTAATCTCGTGAGGCCAAAAAAGAGATAAAATACCACTCAAAATACACCCTTTCAAACATTTTAACGAGTGTGAAAGGAAGCAAGATCACTCAACAATCTTTTCATGTTTAGAGAGTCTGAAAAGAGCTTAAAGGAGACTCTAGGGGGTTCCTTTTTCGTATAACCTTTACAAGTCTAAAAAAGTGATAAAATTCTACTCAGTTATATTCTCATGTATTTACGAGCACGAGAAGGAACAAAGACTAAGATCAGTATGCCCCCATCTTGAAAAGCTAGTGTCTTAACTCCAGAATGATCATCAAAGGCTGGAGACATGCCCCCCAAGCTTGAATTCATTCACCGACTTTGAGGTTGTCATCAATTTCTGTACTAGATGGAGAAAAAGGATACAGGTGGATGAAAAAAAGGTTCAAATATGAGAGCTAATGAAAGGCTCGACTTGACATCTACGATATCTTGCGAAAGACTCAACCTGACAGGAGAGGTGATTGTTTCATTTTTTAATGAGCTTCACACAGGAAAATAACTATGCTCAAGTCTTCAGGTTCAATCCCCAGATTTCTGTTTCATTTTTTAACAATCTTTCTACAGAAAAGAAAAACTATGCTCAAGGCCTTTGTTTCATTTTTTAACGAGCTTACCACAAAGAGGAAAAACTATGCTTGTGGACTCTTATTGATCAAGTCTTCCAAGAGGATAATGCTCTGGAAGGACACCATGTCAAGGGACAAAATTTAGTTATGGATTCCAAGAGATCTTCACTAGATGGAAGAAGAATTATTCGTAAGGAACACATGTCGAGGGTCTCATCAGGGGTAAGGAGATTAGGCTCCAATATCCCTACCGAAGAGATCACCATGTTAACTTCCAGATCTATGTCATCAGAAATTGAAGGCATGGGAGACAATGCCACATAATTGACCTATGGCAGGGGTGATACCGACCGCATATAAGGCCCGTTTAGGGAGGTCACTGCGTTGATGGTCAAGTCAGGGCCAACAAACAAAATTTGATCAATAGTCACCATTCTTCCATCGTGCGGGAAAGATATCACATGAAAAAGATTAGATACAATAGCTTTCATGGCATAGACATAATTTCACCCGAGGATTAAATCAAAATCCAAGGGGTCCTATACTACCATAACATCAATAAAGATCATTTTCCCTCCCAAAGTTATGGGAAACCGAGGAAGGATCCCTAAAGGGTGACTAGTTCTTCTGTTAAAAGAAAACGAAGTCTAAGTAACTGGCACAAGTAAAGGATAACCCAAATGTTTCTAATCAATAGAGGAAAAAATACTAATGGATGAACCTTCGTCTATTAATGTCTGAGGAATGTCCCAACCACAAAATTTTAATGTAATATTGAAAGGAATGTGAGAGGGAAGACGAGGTTCAGTTAGCACACCCCAATCAGAAAGAATGGCCTTATTACTTGGAGTGGGTTTCGCAGGATAAGGAGAAATTCCCCCCAACACGGTAGATTTTGTATCAATGAAAAAAACATGGGCAGTATTGGGTTTAATCTCTAGCGGGAGAGTAGGATCGATTGATAACGACATCAAATCGACCACTTGGGTTTCATTCTCTAAGGGGAGAATGGGGTCAACAGGTGCAAACGGATTGACCGCTTGGGTTTCACTCTCTAACGAGAGAGTGGGATTGATCAAAGATGGGATCAAATCAACCACTTTGTCAACTGGTTCAACTAAGGATGTGACCAGATTGACGACATGATAAATCAGGATGACCAATGAAGGGACCAGAGAAACCACTTTGGCACTCATCAGAGGAGGAGTGGGATGGACCACGTTGGCACTCTTTAGACGAAGGGTGGGACTGAACAATGATGAAACTATATCAGCCACTTGGGTTTCACTTTTTAGATGAAAAGTGGGGTTGATCGATGAAAAAATTTGATCAGCTACTTTGGTTAGTGGTTCAACCGAGGATGAAACTAAATTGACCACCTGATCAACCGGACTGACCAGAAATGGAACCGGATTGACCATTCTATCAACTAATGATGGGTTGGGGGAAATCTTACGATAACCAGATGGAAGTTGAAGCTTTTCCAAAAGAGAAGAAGCCTCATCCATACGAGGACAAAGATGAGAATAATGATCACCTTCGCATAACATACAAGGGAATTTGATAGTTGTCTTCTTCTTACCAACCTTAACATCACTAGTTGACAGGATGTCACCAACATGTCCAGCAGGGGTCGATGACATGGAGGACCACATTTATAAGACCTTGGGAATACCAGCGAAATACCTCAGAAAGTGGTCACCCTTACAAATACTGCAAGGGAATTTGGGTTTTAGATTCTTCATTTTAATCTTATCGACCTTATCAACACTCCCAGTACTATTAACAATAGTTGGTTTCTTGGATCCAACATTTGATGTAGTTGGAGGCTTGGTCCCTTTCTGGTTCTTCTTCTTCTCTTTTTGTTTCTTCTTCTTCTTATTAACCTGGTTACTCACTTCAGAGCTTTCACTAGGTGAAGAAGGATAAATGGAAGGATACCTGACGGGTGAAGAAGGAGAAAGGTCAAAATGAGGTTGATGTGTGGGTGGTGTGATTACATCTAAAGCACCTACATTTGAGATCACCGGAGTGGAAAAAAACCATACCGATAACCCAATTGTGAGACCTAGAAGGCTCAAAGTAGCTATGTAAGGAGGACCAATGTTTCCATAAGAAGGAAAAACAAAGGGTTCTCCCAAAGCAGGAGTTTCTCCATTGGTAGTTTCGGGAACTGACGCCATTAAAATAAATATCCAACCTAGATTCTGCTAGGGAAAACAAACAACACACGCTAAAAAACTAGTAAGCAAGCAAGCAAACAAAACTGTCTCACAATGATCACACTAGTTGGTGATGAAATCCAATGTCACGGAAATAAGGTAAGAAGGGGTTGAGATAGAGTGGGTGGAAAATTTACGTTGACGACCTGCTTAACGGACTTATGCCTTGGTGCAAGATCCCACACATAATCGTGGGTATACCCTCCAAGGATCCCGAGTGAGTTTGGCCAACATCAATTCCAGGTACCATGAAGACTTGCCCCTACACAGTCACCTTGTGTAAAGACCCTAAAGATATAGGCCACTAAGGTTACCAACTACAACAATGATGCCTAGGGAAATAGTCAGTAGTTTGATCCACACGCAAGGGCAAGGTATCTAGCCCGAAATCAAATTGAAAGGATTCCATTCATCATTGTGGGTATACCTTCAAGCGACCCCCAATCTGTACAACAATACCAACAAAGCGGGGTGAGTAACTCTGCTAGTCTCAATGCAACCTCAGGTTTGACCCTTGTGTGAGAAGGGATTCCCAGGACAAAATGTAGCAATTGGATTTCACTGCTCCCTAACACAATATCCTATGTTTGTTTGTAGCTTTGGAAAAATACCTTTCACACCTATTCCAAATCCCTACAACTAATCTAATGTAGGTTTTCTACCAGAAAATGTAAAAATGTCTAATCAATTTTAGTTTAGCGCTTGATTTTTAAGGTTGTTGTTACTCAAAAGGAAAAATGGCATGGACAACATGGTGTTTTGACTGACTCGAAAGTTATGAAAATATATGAATATGAAATCTTTCCATTTTAATGAAAGATATGCTACGAGAAGGAGAAAACATTCATCATTCCAGATGCACAATGTCCCAAAATGCTAAAAATATGCAATTCCACTACTTCAAATGCAAGCTAGTTTCACTACCAAAAAGAAAGAATGCATTTATCTTCTTTGTTTGATTATGATGTATACATAAAGTAAATACAAAACTTTCAATGCTCCACTACTTTCAATCAGGAGAAAGAGTCCTATGCAGATGCAAAAGACACGAAGCAAAAGGGCTACAAACAAAGCATGCACTCAAGGCAGTGAGGTATGAAAGAAAACAAGTAGAAACTTTTTCTAACAAGAAATAACACCATCAAGGATTCTAAAACAAATCAAGCATTCAAGGAACACAAATAAAATGCAGAGAAGAATCCAAGAAAAGATAGGGAGAAAGAGAAATCACTCAAAACTGTCTTGACAAAAAGGCAGCTAGAAAGGGAAATTTTCACATTACTGAAAAGGTTTCAAGCTCCAATAAAGACAATAAGGGGTGATAAGAACCAAATATCAACCTAAATAACTTCACAAACCAATCACAAAGTCTGGGTAAATACTTATACAAAACAAGTTGAGAAAATCTGAGCAAAAAACAGCAAAAATCCTTCAAAAAGGAGACTAGCACTCCCTGTCTCAAGGGGACAGAGAGTTGCAACGCTCCCTAAAACACTATGGGGGAGCAATGGCCAAATATTAGTGCCTTGGTATGGCCTAGGGGAGGGCATTGATGCTCCTAGAAACTCAGAAAAATAGCCAAAATTTACAAACAATTCACCCAGAATGCATAAAAAATGGTGAAAATGCTAGTGAAGGTAGGAGAAGGTTGATGGATCATAAACAAATAGAAAAATTGATATGAAAGGTGGTAAAAGGGAAGGGACAAAACAACAAAATACAAATAGGATTCCTTCCCCAGTAGAGTCACCAATTTCTGTTACAGATAAATCCCCCTGCGAACAAGTGGATTCTGGATACTAGACCAAGGATGATTTTAAGGATGGAAATTTATTTTAAAATGTAGAAACCTTGGCAAATCTTACTAATTCGTCATATGACAACTATAAATGTTTGGCGATATTTTTGTAAAAATATTCAGATTTCTAAGGATTTTATATAGTTTGTATAAAATGTGTGCGATTTTTAAGGTAACATAATTTTATCCTATAGAATTTGGGCAAAACATTTTTAGAATAGCGAATATTTTTTTGGGAAAAACCATGGAAAATTAGCCCATGAGTGAAATTTAGCCCCTAAAATCATCTTTTTACTAGACCCCTAAGACCAAGACAAAAAAGTGTTATTGTGGACATTGAATTTCCTTTGCATGAAGATAAACTATTCAAAGAAGAAGAAGGAAGAAGGGTAAATACCTTTCACCAACATTTTTCCTTGCTCGTCCAAGCTGATCTTGATCTTCAAGTTCTTCAGAAGGTCCTAAACTACAATGAGCAACAACAAGGATACTTCCTACTCTACCATGATTAGCTTTATAATGGATCTATGGAAGAAACAAGTTCATGAAATGTACACAAACTTTAAAGGAAACATGCCAAGCATATATTTATATTAATGAAAACAAAGTGAGATGCTTACAATCATGGATGTAGGTGCAACAGCTTCACCAAGCTCTCTTTGTCTAGACCCTTTCTCAAATAATCCACACAGAATGTTGATGCTTCAATGATATATCCCTTATGAGATCATAAATTTGATGCTTCACAATGTCTGCATCCCTTCCTTATGAGATCATAAGTTAGGTTCTTCTCTAAAAATTTATTTCCCCATCTTCCATGGAAATCCCTCATTATATAGGATTTGGATT